>BMAO01010968.1:0-134616 GCA_019973975.1 Trichonephila clavata
AAATGTTTTTGACGGATTTAAATATGGATCACTGAGTGGAATCTACAAATATATGACACACCATATAGAAGAATTGGTACATGGGTACCTAATGGTATGTGAGAAAATATAGACCATAAGAGAATTCCCTTCTTGGATTGCAGTTTATGCTTGTAAAATGTAACTTATGGTTTCCAAAAGTCATTTTTTAAATATAACTTGACGAATAGTAGCATTTTTAGTGGTCATTCTTATGGTATATTGTTTCAAAAGCCTAAAGAAAAGGATATAGTTTCTTTTAGAGTAAATTAAGTGGAATGCTCCTTTGTAGTTTATAATAAATCAGATTTTGAAGTTAAATATACCTTTTCCATTTTTCCCCCCTGAAAATATCAAAAATACATATTAAATTTGAAACATTTACTGTCGTTTTTTAGTGTAACAAATTCATTTGAAATGAGAAAAATAAATGTTCCGTTAAGTCAAAAAATAAGGTTTTATTTGATAAAAATCAATCTAAGTTTTAGACAATAAATAATTTATAACTGTTTGGAATATAATAGAACAGTATCACGATTAAATTTACGGCTTGGTGAAAATCAAAAGTACTTTTGAAGAATCTTTATAATCAAATTATATTAAGAAAATAGATTATTAATATTAATCCTCAAGTTGTTGTTTACAAGGCTTTTGTTTGGGTATAAAGATTATAAGTGTATTGGATATAAGGACTTTCATTTTGCAACTTTTGTAACTTAAAATTACGTTTAAATAAATAATCATGATATAGCATTATATTATCCAGTTTTATCATTGGTTATTTGCTTCAAAGAAGAAGAAATATAATGATTCAGAAACGCATAATCAACTGACTAAAACGGTGAAATTATTCAGTTTGTCAAGAGGGACTTCCTGGCTTGAATCATTAATGAACTTATTGTTTTTTTAGCTTAGTTCATTATTTTTGAAGTCATTAATGAATTTAAATGTTTTTTTAAACTTCGTTTGTTATTTTTAAAGTCATTAATGATTACGTTAAAAAAACAAACTGAAAATGAAAATGGTCGAAAGGCAATATTTAATAGAACTACCTTATTGGAAAATTTATAACTGTTTGAATAAAAATATTCAGGGAAGAAACTTTAAGTTCATTGTAAAGAAATTTTCATCTTTTGAATTGTTCTTGACCAAAAATTTAAAACTGATAGAATGGTACATCAACTAATTGCAAGGCATTAAGTTTTAATGACTTTTTGTTGGGTTATTTTCCATTAATACTTATTACACAAACTATCCATTCTTGATATTGGATTAAAAAAACTCCAGTAAAAAATTATAGTTAAAAAATCTGATACTAAATAATAGGGATCTGAAAATAAAAATTAAAAAATTCCAAATTTTAGATTTTCATTAAAATATGCTTAGATTTATTTTGTTTGCTAATGATATTATGTTTTATTGTTTTCCAATTTATGGTACAAACTAAAAAAATAGGGCGATAAGGAGGAGACGTTCACATTTTTCGTATTTATTTAGCTCTATACTATACTTAATTTAAATCCATTAAAAGTAATCTTTACTTCAGAATCCAGAAATTTGTCAACGATTATATTAAGTTGCAAAAGACGACAGGAATTCCTTTCTGATAGAATTATACGCTGATTACTTAGTCTTTCAGCTGTATTTTGTATTACTATGTGGATTCCTTTAGTTTCCCTTGAACTTTTAGCATTCCATGTTCCCCCTCCCCGTTTTATTCAGGCTTTAATTAGTATTGAACATTATTCCAGTAACTTGAAATTAATTTTACCAAACAATTGCTTAATGTTCCATGCTATTCCGTATCACATAATTCTTCATTATCATAGAATACGAAATCAGTATTAGGTAGTAATGATCTGTATTTAGTCAGGCATAGTAGGTATTGTAGATTAGAGTACGAAGTTATTCGTGAATTATTCAATAGTATCGACTAATTTTATACTATAGTCTTGAAATTTAATTTTAGTAATAAATCAGAAGGCTTCCTCATGAGTATACTCTTATACAAATTGTATAGCTTATTTGGAAACAGGCTATTGATGTTGAATAAATTGTGACGCAAGTACAATGTTCAACATATATTAATTAAGCATTTTTATACTGTTTATAATAGAAAAAATTTTAAAAGCCCCTTTCCAGGATTATAAGCAATTATCGATTTCGCAATTAGAAAAAAATTGGAAGAGTGTGTAAATATTCAGTTGCATTTTATACAAAAGTTGCACCAGATAATGAAAAACCAATATTTGCAACAGAGAGAGAGAGAGAGAGAATGTTTTTTTATTACCTGAACCTAATTTATTGCGATATGAAAATTGTTTCTCTATAAATACTCTTTTGTGTTTGTACAACTCTATCTTTCTACAGCTTACGAAGTATTTTTAACTATCTCTGCATTCGAACATAAAAAAAAAGTACCAGTTTCAAAAGTTATCGTATTCACTCTTAGAAATATTAAGTACTATTTCGAATTTTGCTTCAAGTGCTTTCAATTATTTTTGTTGTAGGCCGAGAAAAAAAAATCCCTATTCTCATATTTACTGAAGTTTGTTTTCCCTCAAACCGTTTATTCTTCCGAATTGATAATAATCTTACTCGTATTTCCAAGTAAAATGTAATGGATTAATTCACATACTAATTTGAATAAAATATATTTAACAATAAAGCTTTATTTGGACAACAAATATATATGTTTCAAATTTTTAAAATTAAATACGCTGTATAACCCACAGAAATATTTTCTGAAGCCCTATAAAAATTTCAAACGTGTTTCTCGTACTCACTCGTACACAAACACACATGGTACTTATTTATCAGTAATATCTTAATTGAGCTAATTATTTGTGCAACGGAAAAGCATAATGCAAATTACTTTCCCTAAATTAAAAAAGAAAAAAAAACTTTTGAAATTAGAATTTACTAAGGTATTACATTTCTTCTACACTTATTTATGGTGAAATAAAATTATACTCTTTGTATATTAATTGTCCACGCATATACAAAGGGTTAGACTTTTCAGAATAAAGGTTCCCTTTTTTAGTCTTTTTAGCCCGATAAAGTTAAAAGATGTTTTTCTGTAGCATTTCAAAAGCGTTCTTATATCTTAAAGATCTATATTGAAACAATGCAGTCTGCTCCCAGTAATAAACTTTTCAAATTATGTTTTTTACAAAACTTATGGAATCCTTTTTACACTCTTAAATTGAGACTTTTTGCCTTTTTCTGTGAAGCATTTCTTTACATTGTTTCAGATCATGTATTATCCGTAGAAATTGGAAATCGTCCAAACGTGTTCAAACACGTCTTGAAGTACGCTACAAATCATACATTCTTTTTTGTTGATTTTATTTTTTGGTCATTTTTTTTCTCACAGTCTATTGTACTTGCAAAAATATTTGAAAGTTAATGACTATTCACATCAACAAAGGAAAAGATAATACGAAACATGAGTTATAGAAAAACTAGATAATTAAAACTTTAAAAGATTTCGTGGAATGCTAAATTTTGTTCACATTAAGTTATCTTTAGAGATTGAAATGAAAAGTCGAGACTCGTAATGTTATTTTATTTGTATTTGTCTACTATTTTCATGTAGTTAATGAAATAAATTTAAACATCTTTAAAATATTAATCTTCCCCTTTGTATAACAAAGTACTTCACTTATTAATAATGACGTTAAGATTGGTTAATAGATAGACTGGAATAATGAAGTATAAAAAACTTTCTTAAAAATATTTTAAATTTTTTTAAATACCTAAATTATATAAAAATTTATTAAAATTAAAAATTATAAAAAAAGTTAATTTTATTAGATTTTGTTCATGTTTTAGTGCAAACATTTTTTTTTTATATTCATAACGTTCATTCATATCATTCATTCTTTTCTTTCATATCATTTATTCTTTTCATTCAGTATCAATATTTATGTTTAATTATTGATTCTAAAAAGTGAGCTGTTAAACAAATTTTTCATATCCCCAAAATTTAATCTTACACTACGACACACTAAATGCTATAGTTTAAAACTTTCATCTCTAAAATAAAAAATATATATTGAAAGATTAAATAAAACACATACAAAGAATATATGCCCGGAGAATCATAAAAATATAGATTTTTTTCAATAAATAAATAATATAGGTAGAAAATATGAAAGTTTTACTGCATTTTAATCAAATGAAATATTTCTGACTTTAATTATTCTTGAACAAGAATGAACTTCAATGTGCTTCCGAAATATAACGATATTTATCAGAATCAGGATAGAAAAAACAATTCTTCAAAAAATAATTCTGTATCCTATGTAGTATAATTTCCTTTCAATTTAATAATTACATCTTATAATTAAAACTAAACTTATTCAATACACATCAAAGTTTTAACACGATTCTCTTGAAGGAGAAAACTTAAAAGACGTGTACGGACAGAGTCTTTAAATCATATTCTAACCGATAAGCAACAAGTAAAGACATGTTTATGGAAACAATTTTGACATCCTTTCTCCCTGCTGGGTAATCGTGTTCCTTCCCTCCCGATTTTTATCGAAACCCTTATTGGAAACTATTTCCGGGCACAAGATTTTTCATTGTAATAGGCTTTTGTTGATAGTATACTGATCTAAATTATTCTGTTCCATCTATTACATTTTTCATGGAACGGGAGGTGCTTAGAAATCGATCTTTCTGGCAAAGGCAAAATGTTCCACTAATGGAACATCAGAAGAGTTGACTGAAATGCCAGAAAATTGTGGACATTCGTGATTCTTTTTTATGCTTCATGGTTATGCATGGGGGTCTTTTGATCATTAGAGTGAATTTTCTATTAAATTTGCAAAAAGATTCAACAAAGCTGAAATTTATCGATTGTTAAAGAATACTGGTAAGTACTTCTTAATAAAATAAATAGATCGAGTTAATTTGTTTTCAAAAAAATATAATTTTAGATATCATTTGTTGTTTGATGTTCATTACATTCTTCATGAACAAAAACTTTTTAATTTTTTAAACACAATATTGAAATATACGTTATATTACTAAAAAGGAACAGGAATAAAATTGATGCTTATTGTTCTGATAAATATAAATTTAAAGGGAAAAAAATGTTCTCTTAATTTAAACTTGGGATTATGTTTTTTTTAAATAGTTTAACAATATTTCGGTTTCCAAACCTAAATCAGTTTATTCTCCTTATTTTGAGTAAAGATTATTTTTTGGATACATCCAAAACATTTTCAAATATTTCAAAAAGCTTATTTCGGTTTTTTAAGAAAATTCATTAGACTTTTTTATATTGCTACCTGTTTCACTCTAAAAACATATAATGATAAAAAGCAATGGTCTCAAAGAATTTGCTTTGTAGTTTTAAGACAACATTTCTCATGTAAATATATTGAAACTCTTAGAGAAAAAAAAATTTAAAAGGACATCAAAGAATAAATTATTCAACTTTCAGACAAAACAAAGCATATATATTCAACTTTTTAGGATCGTCATTAATATTTTATAATGGAATTCACTTAGGGTGAGAGAATATTAACGTCGCACTGATTAGCAACACGAGGGCTTTTGGCAACGGTCCGCGTAAATTTGAACCATGGTCAAGTGACGCGGACGACACCTGAGCTGGCACCCCCTCTCCTAACTACCACACCAACGGGAGGACGTTTGATCTCTCGACAGATTTAATGTGCATCGCTCCCCTACACGGCAGATCTTTTATTGGTACTAGGATCGAGCTCATGACACGCTAGCCATGATCCGATGCCTAGACCACTCGGCCACCATGGCCACGGAATTCACTTAGGAAAATGGTTACTTGAAAAATATTTCTGCTTTCGAGGATTTTCAGACACATGAAACAATAGTTTAAAAATATCAATATTAAAAGCATAAGAAAATATAAAATGGATAAAAATATGTTTAAAACAAGAGATATTGTTTAAATAGGAACGGTGCTCAATATAAAAATGTCACTTAAAACTTAAAAAGAATGCTACATGTTTGAAATATTTGTTAAACGTAAAATAAAATGCCAAAAATATTTATAAGGAAAATAATTCTGTATCTCTAACTAGATTTTTTTTTAAATTTTTAACTTTAAAAAATGTATTGTAATATAAATAATATATCCAAGAATAAATCTTTTTAGATGAAATATTCTTTTAAAAATTTTAATAAAGTCAATTTTTGCATTTTAGAAGTGTTTCCTTATTGTACGCAAGGTAATTATTTTAGTTTGTGTACACAAATTGTAACAAATGACATAGGCCAAATTAAAATTATCAAAATAAAAAAAAAATGCATGTAAATATTATTACAGATTAAAGTATATAATGATACCCAGGAAAAATTACTGTTTGATTTTAGTTCTAGTTTTCAGAAAGTTTATTTTAATAGGTTGCATATTAGCAACTAAGCCACAGCAAGACCCCAAATATGAGATTCATTTCAGGGTGATACTATCTAGTGGCGGTTCTAGCTATCAAATTTTAACGCTTGAAAAAATTTTATTTAATATTTATAAATTTTGAATACTGCCGTGATTTAATTTTGTAGAAAGTACCAGAGCGAATTTTCTATTCAAGGGATCTTTGACATTTCACATAATGATGTGGGAAAAAAATTATATTTGTAAAGTAAAATTTTTGTATTTAAACTTTTATACCATGAAAAGAAATGTCAATATTTTGATGGTATAGTACAGCATCGAAACATCCCATTCCAGCTGATGAATGAAAAACTTATCTGAAAAGACACTGTCGCAAATTCTCGAAGTACTTTCCTATGCTTATGATTCATGTGTTGTATTACGTATTTTCTTATCTAGATTTTAGGATAACTCATGCAAGTATTGTTATTCTCCGGAGAGAATCTTCACATCTGTTTTCACTATTCACTTTCCATCCTTTCTTTAAAAAAAACCGGTGTTATCCAAAATGTATAGCTTTCTTCGTACCATATTTCAAATATCAAATAGTTTTTTACTCTACTGAAGTCTGTTTTGGTTGTTTTAATATTCATTACACTTGATTTCGACCTTAGTATTAGCTTTTTATACAAGTGTGAAATGATTGTTTAGGTAATTTCAGCATGGGTTCGTACCTAGTTTCGTTAATAAACAGTTTACTTGTTTAAATTGATGCTGTGTGTTCTATCTGACTAACTATATTATTGATATTTTTTATTGAAATTTATGATTTGTAATTACAAAGTATAATTTTTCTGCAAAGTATTAATTTTGAAAAAAAAATATTGTAGGCACATCGAAATTTCTGCATTATTTAAAGCATTAAAGTTGCACAAAATGAAAGGCTGCTAACAGTCAAACGCGATGAAAGATAAATTCCGATATTTTCTTCGTTTAACCTTGACTTAAAAGCAGCAATTAATCAGCATAAATTTGCTTAATTATACTGGGAATATCTTATTTCTTTAAACAACTACATAAAAATGGTCATTCACCAGATTCTTGTATTATTAATCACTTACATTTATGTTAATTTTATTTTTCTTTCTTTGGAAAGTGGCTAAAACTGTTCACATGTGAAATTTTATTAATGACAGTAATACGAATTTGCATCCATTTTTGTAAACGGTAAAACGATTTTTGCGAATCTTCCCAAAAACCATAATAAAACCGTAATTTATGATAGTTCCACAGCGGTTTTTTTTCTTATCTCGCGTTCACTTAAAATACTGTAATAAAAAGTTTCCATATTTTATCTCAAAATGATTTTTGGAAAGTAAAATTGTTGCCATTTTATTAAGAAGTATATCAAAAGCTGTAATATTTATAAACCATTAAAACAGATGTTTAGATATCAATACATGTGAAAGACTTTTTGTTTTCTAACAAATTGTAACTAAATAAATATAAAATAACTAATTGCTATGCAATTTTTTAGAGTTCCTCAATGATATCTAATAATAATGTCTCTAAGTTTAAATACAATTTGTTTCATATTACTTTAAAAAGTACTCATATATGCAACTAATATGATTTACACATTACAAAAAATATAAATAAGTAAAAATGTACTTTTTAATCTCCTACATATTATGAGATAAATTGTTGAACACATAAGAAAATCGAAAGCAGAGGTTTGAAATGTTTCATATATCAACAATAATTCTACACACCAATTTTTGGAAACATTTTAAAATGATGAGCTTTATTTCTTTCAACAGATATTTATATTAAAAAAACAATTCTGAGAAATTAAAATACTGTGAAAAAACACGAAACTGGGGAACTGAAATATTTTTTCGCGTTAAAAGAATTTCGGGTTCAAGGATTTGGAACAAAAAAATCCATATATTCAACAAAATTACGTTGATTAGAGTACGTGTTATTTACACAGATATGTATATATGCATGTATTTAATAAAAATCATTCACAAGAAAATGAAATTTGGTACAAAATTTAGCAACACCAAAATCTTAACAGATTTCCTTTCCCATCTTCTGTTTTTGATCAACACACTTAAGAAGCTCTATCTTCATTTCAGGTGAAATTGCAGTTTGTTTTCTCTCTGAGCAGGTCTTTGCCACTGTGTTCGTGAAAAAAATTCTAAAATAGAAAAAAAGCAGGCTAAACTGATTTTTACTCACATCATGATCTAGTTGCCAACTGATAGGAGATTAGATGTTTTTGTGGGGCAATTGTAAGGGTGAAAGTAGCTTAGATAAGCAAAATTAGCTCGTGTCATATATTACTCTGAGGGTATTTCATAGCCAATTTAGCCTTTTTTCTACGAAACATGTGTGTGTGTGTGTGAAACCACCATTCTTTCATATTACATCCCTATTAAATCTCGCCTGAGCGGCTGGTGTTTTCCGTATTTTTTCATACCCAGAAGGGAATTATTTTCGTGTTAATTATTTTCGTTTAGTGTTAAGAGGGGAAAAAATGCATGAAAGTACATAGTAGTTTATCGGGAATGTTGTATTATTTAATATTAACTGATATTTCGTCTTAACGAGTGCTTCTCAAACTTTCAATATTTTCGACACAATATTCAAAAATAATTTTCATGGTACCCCCCCCCTCTCCATACAAAAACAATGTATTGAATACAATAATATTATTCTTTGACGCTAAAGCTACGATAGGAGTTTAACCTTTTAAGTGCCACTGGCGTTAATAAACCTCTCTCTGGGCCAAAACGTTGATTTCCACAAACGTCCAATATGTATAAGTCTTTCCGAAGTACGATGCTTTCTGTGCACTTCTTACCATAAAACTATTCCGAAGGCTTTAGAATACAATAAAAGGACCTTAACAGTGTTTGCGAAGGATTTAGTTACTTCAAAGTATTTGCTTATTTATTCCTATTCTCCTCCCCCCCCCTTTTAATACATCACACACAGCACGCTTACGTGGAAATCAGTCGCATTGGGAAGCGAATCGCGTAACTTATAATTGGTACTGAAATGATTAATTATAAACCGTACAAATTATCAAGATAAGTGTTAATTTCGGTTTGTAATTTTGTGCATCACATGTCCATGGGGTCACTGGTCCACACTCCCATTATTAAACTTTTAGTTAACTTAGTATAGTTAAATCACCAAAGGAGGCGCACCCCAAAATTTGAGAAATGCTGTTTTAAACGAATTTCACTGTATACAGATTTATCCTATAACATATTTAATATTTTCTTTTGATGCTAATTCGCATGAAAGTAATATAATAACATTCCATTCAATGCGGTATTCATTCTAATAAAATATGAAAATCTCTTATTAATCCATATTAAGAATAATTATAACATTAGTCCAAAGTATTAGTTCAGAAAATTGTAACATTTATGCGTGTGTAGAATACGTGTAACTAGAAATACGTGAACATATTTCCAGTTTTCTGCCATACTTTTAACGTTTAGAAATTGAGAAACTCGGCAACACTAAAAGCTCCATGAAGAGAAATGGTGAGTTCCATCATTGTCAAATTAGAGTCATGGGGGTTGAAGAGACCACCTTAGGGGGCCCGCTAGGGATGTGTTTCGTAATGATGCCAATTTATTTTATTTCCGTGTTCTGACATGGCCATCTGAGCTTCTTTGCGCGAGTTCTTCATATATTTATTTACTCCCAGTATATTTTCACTAATCACATAGAATCTGGAGTCGCATGATAAAGTTTAGGGCATATATAAATCAGAGTTATTGGTCTTCAACAAAACCGTATGAGCCCAAAATGATTGAAAAATTCAATGTGCTCATATGTTTCACGAGCAATTTGTGTTTGAAAATAGGTTTCTAAAAGTGTTTCAGAAGATATCACTAAAATGAAGCAAAGAGCTAAAAGCTATAAATATTCTTAAATCCAGACAGTTTCGCATTTTGATAGCAACAGAATGTTTGAAAATTAAATGGAATTATTCTTTAAATGATTAATCTTGAGGTTTGAAGTAAAAGATGTCTTTTTAAAGGCTAAAAGGAAAAGCAGAAAGTGAATGATTTTTCAGGTGGACAGTCAATAAGTTGGGAAATATTTCGTGGTAACAGAAGAAATTATTCATAAACAAAATGAAATAGTCTTCCAAAATAGAGAAAATGAGATATAAGTCAGTATTTAGAACAGGTGTGGCCAACCCAAATGACCTCGCGAGCCACTTCGAAAAAAGATTATAACCCCTTGTGGGCTGCATATAAAAACACATATCTTTATGTTAGATTTGGTCCCATTACATTTGTTGGAGTGAAAATTTAAAACAGATTGACGTATTTTTATTGCTTTCATTGTTTTTTATGTTTAATAAAATAAATAGCTTGATGATATATGTTCTTATCAAACTGAAAATCTGTCTTTTAAACGACAATTCATGTTCTGAGCTAATTTAGGAAACCTTAAAGATGTTAAATGTTATTTTTTTTCTTTAAAATTATTTTAGTTATATATTTTAAAAAAACCCTCATGTTGGAGATATTATTCCTTTTCTGAGATTTTATTTTATCAAGGTCTAAGAATGATTTTTTGCTATTCTAAATTATATTTTATTTGGAAATACTGCGATTTGTCTTTTCTGAGTAAAATATAAACTTTATTTTTAATCCAATACTGATGTGAATTACTTGGTTGGTTTCAATGATAAAAGAGCCTTGTTTGGACAAACATTCGTCAAAATACAAATAAACTGTGCTTCTGTCACCTAGACAACACTGCAAATACAGGAAAGGAAGAACAATGGGGTGGAAAGATAAGGAAAAGTTTGAAAGTACACTTTCACTAAGGTATTGTGGGGATGAGAGTCTTTTTCGATTACCATTTATTACAAACCCATTAATAGAAAGGGAAAAAATTACTTGGACACTTTGGTGTCAGAAACCTCATATTTTCCATTGTGGAAGACGATGTTGAATGCATAAATGTTATCAATACACTGTTTGACATTAAAACCGCAACACCGTGAAGGTAAGAAGTCACAAACGTCAATGATACATTCTCATAAATGGAAGAAAATGCTGATATATGCAAATGATCAGCATTTAAGAGAAATCGCATGACGCAGGAGGGAAAAACGACATCTGAAATTGTACAGAACAATAAAGTTACATCGCAGATTTCTCATACGGTAATCGTATTTGAACGTTGGTTGGTTGGGAGTAAATCGTGTTATATAAGAAGAAAAAACAATTACCAGCACGTAACGAAATTTGATAGTGACAGAATCATGACCTATCAAGTGTTCGGTATATATCATCCCATGATAAAACAACTTACATTTTTTGAAATCTATCACTGTCATAGGAATGAAGAATCGAGAAGGGTGATATTTAACGCCGTCCAGGTTCTCAATGGCTTTCCACCACTAACGCCAGAGAGGATAGACATGGTGTCTGTAATCTGAACAGACAGCGTTGTATTTCTCATATCTTAAGGCCAATGGTTCTACGCTATCTTCGAGGCATCTCATACTTCAACCTTCAACAAGGTAAAGAATATTACCCTTCGTTTTCTGACCTACATCTACGTAGAAGGTGTTAACCTGGCCAACATATTCTTTGGGTTTTTACCCATTGAAAACATTTGGTCGTGAAGGCAGTTGAGAGACTACGCCACCAATTATTTTCAGCCAATATAATTGATAAAATTAACATTGACTTGAAGCAACAGGTAATAACTTAACTCTTTCTTTCATTCAAGATCAGATCGACTCAATACATTGCTGGGTTACAGCCATTTTTACTGACAAAGGCAGACGCTTGTAACAAGTTGCTATATCTGCGAGGTTTATCCTTTCTAACTTGGGACTCCATCCATGCAGCAAAACTGGCACTTTAAGCAATGACAATGCCTCAATGTAAGTGAGCGTACAACACAAGTATATATACACAGTCAACGATTTTAATCAGAGAGATAGAGAAGATCGTAGATGCTTGTGGACGATGTTGACACATTGAATAACATCAAAGCCATGGTGTTATATTTTTTGATTATCAAGACCACGAAGGTTCTTGGATTGTCAAAGCCGCGGAGTTGCATTTCTTTCAAAAAAGTACAAAATTGATTCTTACCTTTTATCTTGTCTTGTCTGCGTATTGAGCAGTAATTTTTACGGGGAAATTTAATAAAAGTGAATTATTGTAAATTCTTGTTGGCAATCATTTTGAGTTTGATTAATTGGCTTCCCCACCCATGATGCGTTTGGATCTTTTAGTAATGAGCGAAATATACACCTCAAAGAGCACGAGGAGACGGTACGGCGACAAGATGTGTACTAATTTTAGAATTGGAATAATCCCAAATAGCATGCAAATTTAATCGTTTTCTTCCTTCCGTACTGTATACGCAATAAGTAAAGATTTGTTATTTATATTCCTTTCTGGTACTGCAATTTTAATAATCAATAGTTCATAATTGTTTTGCTTGCAATACTTAAATTTATATGGCATTGGTTTTTCTGAATAATAAATACTGCAAAATTATTTTATTATTTGTCTAAATGTTGATTCAATAATTAAAATCCGACTCTCCTTTGTGCTCAGGGGTCAATTTGTCGAAATTTAAAGTATTTCTAAGAATGTCTCAGTGAAACTTTCAATTCTTTAACAATTCAGAAAGCTTGTTCAATTTTGTAAATGCAAATTTATTTCACAACAATGTCAATCAAAATAAAGACGCTCTAAATTGCAACGTATGGCTTATTATTTGAAACAGAAAACAAGAAGAAAAATTGGGAATCATTTGCACTTGAAAAAAAAAGGAAAGAACTCTCAACCGCACTGGAAGAAGGGAAAGAAAAAGACATTTGTAATTGTTTTTGTAAAAATACTAGAATTGTAGAGAAGATTGAAATGCATGTCGCTTAAATATTTTAATTGGTTAATTACAACACGAATGCATTTAATTTGGTATGCTCTTAAAAAATCATTTAATCAAAGATTTAAATCTGATTGTTTTTTAAAGGAAAATAATCATTATTGTCTTTTTATTTTTAATTCCGCTTCAAAAAAGTATTTCAACAAAAGTATCTTTTCAGCAAGTTTCAAAAGTATTAAATTCCATTTTCTTCAGAATTTTAATGTTAAATGTTCAATTATTACATTCTGTAATGTGAAATTTTACACACACACACACACACATATATATATATATATATATGTGTGTATGTATATAAACGTGAAATGAATGATCCTAAAAAATGTTCGTCCTGTAGTGATACTTTGAGAAAACACACTGATTTTCTGAATATTTTGCGACATTTTGATTTTTTTACGATAAAAACTTTTATTTATGAAATTGTTTCTTTTATTCAGCAATCTTTTAAGGTTTCGTTTGAATTTTAGGACGATTTTTATAGTTGAATTAATTTTTAAGAAATATTCATCCAGACTTCACAAAAATTTTAAACTCAAAAAGTTCTACTGATTGGATTTTCAATTAGTTAAACCCTTGTTACCTGATTAATTTCTTCCTTATCCTTCTCATTTTGTGTAACAATCAGCTATCCTAAATCAGTCGTGAATCGGATTATATATACATATATATATATATATATATACAGAGTAGCTTAGCATGAAATTTTTCTGTGTATATTTTAATATATTTTTACCACAGCAAGATAAAATATATTAAAAGTAAGTTTTTTTTCTCTCTCGGAAACGCAAAAACGTGGTATAGTTATAATAAAAAAAAATACAGTCGCATTGTAAAATTGTTTTATTTAAGGAAGGGTTTAGTTGCTTCTAATATTCTTGTTAGTTCTAGTAACCTTTACTTATTAGGAGTCGTTTTTCCAATCTTAAAGTTATCGGGATAAAGATAATACTTTGACTAATTCATAAATTTAAATTTAAATATTGCAAGTGTTTTTTTTTTCAAAATAGAAAATTCCTGATTTGGTCAAGGAATGAACTGTAAGTCAAATAATAGTATTAGAAAATAATTTAATATTTTGGTTTCTCAACCTTAACTTAATCTGTGATTTTTATTTTGTTCTCCACCTTTTTCTTCAAGTACTATATTTAACTGCTTGACACTAATATTTCTTTTTTTGCTTTTGTATTTTTTTTTAACATTTATAAACCCCGTGCACCACCGAACGTATAACACGGGGGTAAACAACACAGACAGAAGAAAGGATTACAACACAAACATCCATGCCTTCTCTGGGATTCGAACCCAGTCCCTGCGGCACCGCAGTCAGCTTCACTGACCACTATACCGGATGGGCGGCTTTGCTTTTGTATTAAACTTGAAAAAAAAATATCCACTAGCTTTGCTGTCTTTCTAAGTATTTTATTTCTTTCTAAAGCACTCTGGCAATATTTGCTTAAATTAAGTTTTAAAGTAGCGCAACATTCTGCACGTGATATATATTTTGCAACTTATACAAAACAATTTTTTTCCCGTCTTTTGGACCTCAATATAGAAGCATGACATGTATCCATTTTTCAAATTTTTGTTCATCATGACATCATGACCCCAATACTTCATTTTTTTATGTTTGATAACATAATGTGTTCTTCGTACAGAATCTCGGATAATATTGTTCTACACACGAAAAAAAAAGTTTCATGAGATTTTGTTCATAAATGACGAAGTTGTTAAATGTTTAATTGAAATTTTGAGGGTTTTTTTTTAATATCGTAAGAAAAATAAAGAAAATAAAGAATTCGGCATTTTATTTTTTAAATGACTGATTCTAAAAGAGCAAAGCATATGTTCATTTAGTACAGAATGTCGATTCATTTAAACGAAAAAAATTCATGCGCAATAATTTAAACATCATTTTCATAAAAATGCATCGATTCTGACTCATTGAAAAAAAATCGTAAAAAATGTAAATATTATTACTTTGTAAAAACATTATCCTGTTTCGTGGCAAAATAAATGATCTTTCCGATTCCGTAATTATTTTTTGTCTGAGTTTCATAGAAAATATAAATCACTGTTTTAAAAACGTCAAAACTCCAAAAACATTTGCCCTCGTCGATCTTCATGTTGCGTCGCCGAGCACAGTGGAATAAACAGCCCAAAGGGGTAAAACAATTATGCGTTTTAAGGTTTTTAATTATTTTTTAACTAATTGCAATATCGGAATATAAAGGGTCAAAACAGGCATTGCCTTCCATACTAAACGTGTGTACAAAATTTCAGCTCAATCGGTTGAAGATATCAGCTTCAAAATTGAGTTGCAAGATTCCCCTCGAACAAATTACGTTGCAAGTTAAATAAAAGCTTCTAACATATAAAACAATACACAGTTTGCAACAATTGTGATTTTATTTTATGAAATATCACTTCATCAATTATTCATTAACATTCTTATTTACACAGTTGTTTTTATAAATACAAAATAAGGAAAATGGTATGATATGTGATTTAGAATCACATATATAAAGGGTGATACTTGAAATAACCTTTATTCCGAACTTAATCACAATAAGCCAGAACCATGAGGCTCAGTTTTATTTAGTAAGTGTATGAATCATTAATGAACAAAATCATTTATTTTATCTAAACATGTAAAATAATTAAAGTTTTATTTCTTCTTTCTTTTCTTAAAATTTTTCTCAATCAGCTGTTACAGACAGGCGCAAATAAAATGGCTCGAACATAGAGACACAAATTTACAAAATAATATGCGAATGTTTATTACACTCAGACACATGCGCAAAATATTATAAAAATTTTACTCTGCCTGCTTTTATGATACGACCAATAAGTTACATACAAAACAAACTTTTATTAAACTATAAAAATATCATAAATATATGTTTTCAAAATATTTATTTGAAATCGGAAACCACAGCTGATCATAAATTATATTTTTTTCCTATTTTCAGCACTGGCTAAATAAAATCCCGGTACAGTGAAACTGCACATAAATTATTTTCATATATCAAACATAAAATTTGATAAAGTTTACACTTTCTTTTATAAGCAAATACATTCTTTTTACCTTACCTTCGCTATTAAATCGAAATTTCGCAAAAACATACCACTCTGTCTCGAAACAGATATCGCTCCCACAAAATTATTTTAATATTAAAGCATCTGCTATCGAAATTGCTTGTCTCAATCCTAAGATGTAACAGCATTAAGTTATGACCAATGTAGCTTAACAAGTTATCCTTTTAGAATGCTTGGTTTCACTGAAAGCCTTGCCGTGGGCCTGTTACGACATGTTCAGTTGACAGCCAGGATTATTTTGAAGTAGCAACGCATAACGTGGAAGATTGTTGACGATTGCAAACCCTCACTGTGTTGATTATAGAGGGTAAACTGGAAAAGGGATACATTGAAGCATGTATTCACTAAATAAGGGTATTTCACAAACACCTTACGAAATCTATTTAACATTTCATGCAGGATATCAATGCGAGGTATCTAATGCTTTATCAAAACATTTACATGTGGGTCTGTCCAGTATTTGGTTTGTCAGTTTATGCATGTAACTTAAGGTATATTTTTAAAGAATTTATGAGTAATTATAAATAAGTCTTATTAATGTCAAAACTTAATAGTCGAATAAATAAGTTGTCCAAAGCATCCCATTTACAACACTTTCAACAGATTTATTTAATATTACGTGCTATAATCATAACAGGAATATATAGAAGAAAGAGTAGCGAGTATGTATTTTCATCAACTTAATATGAAGGGAAAAAATGTACTTAGAATAAAATCTATTTTCTATTATTTGAAAATAGATTGAAAAATTTTCTAGAAATATGCAGATGGTAAACTGTTTCCTTTTATCGTGTTATTTTGAAAGTTAAAACCTAAGTGCAGAATGAAATACCAATTTTTTTATAAAGGGATTTTATATTCTTTCCGGTTAGAAATATAGCTATTAATTTTTTGCATTGATATTTTAAGAAATTTTGATAATGATTTATCCATCATTAAAATAAAGTAATCAAATAAAAAATAATTCTTTTTTTCTATACACACCAGATAGTTACCAAATTTAATCACCTAAAAAGTAATAACGAAAACATCCACCTTTTAAAAACTAGTATTTAATAATTATGCTAAACTGATGACAGCTTATCTTAATGACCACCTTTTGAGTTCAGCCCTATCATTTAAGTAACTATAAATATTTAAAAACATGTAAACTGAGAATTCATTTGGTTTTTTTCTAAATCGTTAAGGAACATACTCATTTGTATAAATGTAACATTTTAGATTTTTTAAACATTTAACATACCAAATAACGCTCAATGCCCAAATTTGGTAAATGTAGATTTCCCCTTAAGCCATCCTATGTTTAAAATTTCTAATATTTTAATTTTTGTGAATATATTCCAATTCTTATAATCGTATTCACTGCATCATTTTTTATATTATAATTTCCACGATGTCATAGGTAACAAACATTCAACTTTATATATCATGGAAATTTGTTTCATTCGATATATATATGTTTAAATCTTTCTCCATGGAAGATATATGTGAAAAAGTTCGAATTTTCAGTATAGTTGCAATTTCAATACACTACTGAAAACTAAAAGAAAAAGCGTAAAGGGCACTATTTAAGTGACGGGTTTTTATTAAAAAGTATCTATATAAAATTAAAATGATATATTGCTTTCAGTCAACCTTAAGATAATAATAACTAATTCATTCTTTTTAATTAAAAAATACCCACGTATAATAGACAAAGTATACTATTTATTTGTTATTTATTTATCAAAGCCTTCGAACAATTGAAAGAACTCATAAACAACCAGTGTTTTCATTAATTACAATAAGTTGCATGGAAACATATGAAATTGTATGAATTTATCATTATTATTTTTATAAAGCTATTAAGTATTTAAAATTACTCTTAAGTTAAATTTAGGTAATTATTTAACTTTCTTTGGCTATAATTTCTTTTTTTAGTCAATATTTGTCGCGTTTAACTAATATGATTACTCGCTTACATGTGTACTTAATAAGTTGGAACAAGGAATTTCTTTGCTCATTTTAAATTAACATGTATTTAAAAGGCCGTTCTGGGGCAATATTCAATACAAATAACTCAAGAATTTACGTGCTATTCTCTCTCTCTCTCTTTCTAGTTTCATAAACATTTATTTCTCAAGAACAGGAAAAAAAGCCGAGTTCCGTAAAAGATCTATATATTTACACTGGTTATCATTCATTAAGGAAAAATCACAAAAATGACGATAACTGAAAAATTATGCGCAGAATTTTAAGTAAAACTTATACATAATATACAACACATATGAAGGTATAAAATAACATAAAATAAATCACCAGGTAATTATGGTGTTATAGAAACTAGCATATATGTATACAATGAACAAACTGGATGTGCAAATTTGGAATAGAAAAAGTACCTTTAATATGGGGGGCATGATATCCCCGAGAAGCAAACGTGATGAAGCAAGTAGCCCAAGAAGATAGCCAGAAGCAAGTGAAGCAAGTAGCTTATGCAGCGATGTGTGATGTTCTCAATTATGCGCTCTATTAATGCTGTAGAAAGTGCGAGCCATTGTTCTTCCAAGGAAGTTGAAAGCATGGATAGGGTCCTAGGAGAGGATTAAGAGTAGCTACACATCGTTCTCGGGCGTCCCAAGCATGCTGTACTGGGTTAAAGTTCGGTGATTGAGCTGACCACTGAATGCGCAGCATTGTTTCCTGCTCAAGATAAGTATCCACGATGCTAGACCTGTGTGGTCTACCAATATCATCCTGTAGCGTGGTTCTGGTACATCGGATAAAGACCACGTTCGTGAAGTCTTCGACGCACGGTTGCATTCATGCCAGCCTTTCCGGAACTCGCAGTGAGGGAGGCTTTAAGTTCAGCTGGAGTTGTGGCTCTATTACTTCTTGCGTATAATGGCAAATATTAGCAATCGGCAACCATCCTTGACTGCATGGGAATTGCATATAAGAAACTAATCTTACAAGGGGATGGTGGACCTTCACAATGTCAAATTTTGGTCAAAATTGCAATTTTGATTTTTTATTCTAATAATATTCCTTATATTTCACAGAACAGTTCTGACAACGAATTTTGTCATTCTGATTAATAATTACAGAATTAACTTTTTATTCTACTCAAATAAAAGTTTAAAATGCACTTTTCTTAGTAGTAAGTTTCTTAGTTCGTAAATTTTCCGTTTACATTGTTAAGTAAAATGCTCCTTGCATTTCAAATTACGTCATATCTCTATGAAATTTTCTCAACTTATGAAAGATGATATAATTTACAAATTTGTGCATCAGTTTTCTAAAATATTTTTCGGATCATTTTTGTGTGATAATTGGTGAAATATTTCATATAGTATAGAAAATGTATCTTTTTTTCATCAAATTGTATTCTGAATTTAAAATTCATGCACATATATATTTTTTTTGTATTTCATCAATATATGAAACAAAAATTAAGTACATATCTTAAAAACTAATGTGCATAGAGCATTTTTAAAAAGAGCTTAAAAGTTTAATTTTTTTAGAAAAATCAGTTTATAACAGTTTTTAAAAATATATATGTTTAAATTGTGAATTATAATAATCATTTAATATATTGATTCCATTTACAGCTAATTAAGCTTGAAATTTAATAAATTAGTTAATTAGAAATAAACTAATTATAGCAACCGTAATAGTTCAAAAACACAAGAATAAATAGTCTCAATTTATTAACCTCTTTCATTAATTAACCTAGGTGTGGTCGTGAGGAGCACAAAGTCACCCCAGGCTCCTGAAATCTTTAATTCTGGGAAAACTGTTTATTTGTTACCAATGACCTTCTCAGTATCCTCCTATATGACAGTCTTCATGGGAACTAAAATGTATTTGTCGCATATTTCCCTCTTTTTTTAGTTGCATACGTTTTGTACTATCTTAAGGTGCTTGAGGGGACAGAGTACACCGCGTGGAAGCTTATGTTCCAAAATATTTTCTATGAACATTCTACTTTTTTCCCTGTGAACGACTTTGTAGTTTTGATTGCTGTATGGTACGACTCATTATGGTTTGTAAATGTAAATGAATATAATGTAAAATAAATAGCCAACTGCAATCTCTATTGGATGAAAATGAAACTGATCAACTGATGGAAGAACTTGATGAAAGAATTGATATTCATCATAATAGCGAAATTAAATTTGAGAAAAGCGATGAACATGAAACTTTTGAGTTGAAAGGAAAATTTTCAAATTCTACCTAATGAACTCCATCAAGAAAAATATGAGGCCCTAAGTGTACTACAAGACACAAGGAAGAAAAAGTTCAACACGCTATTTGTCGATCATCAAAGGACAGTAAAACTACAATAACTTAACAAAATATGAGAGTTTTGTCTGAAAATATTTCTGTAATGTTAGCGAAAAGTGTCTGTGTCCTTTATTAAAATCACACAGATTTGAAACGTCTTAGTTCAGCTTGCTTCCTTTATTTCTCATATTATCAAAGAGAAATTGAAATATCCTTAAAAGTAGGTATGATTTGGGTTAACACCACGTGACCATTAACATTAGTATAGAATGTACTCCTTCTACCGGGTTTAGCAATTTTAAATTATGGTTGGGCTGTGGTTTTCAAATTGTGGGGCGTGCCCCCTAAGGGGAGGGGGAGAGATAACTCTAGACGAGGGAGCGCGTGCAAATTGAAAAGTCGAAAACAAAAGATTATTTTCTTTAAAAACTTATTAATTTACGGAAAGTAAACAAATTAAATACATTCTGACATAATAAAAAATAAAATACACATTTACACTGATATAATACACTTATAAATATATCAGCACTGTGCAATGTATTTTATAATTAATTTAACAATACTAAGTTAGGAACAAGTTTAATAATTACCTGTGACCTCAAAGGCTTGTCATATACAAAATTAAAAGAAAAAATTAACACTTATCTTGATAATTTGTGCAGTTTATACATAATCCATTAAATGCCGATTAAAAATTACGCGATTCACTCACCAATGAAACCGTTTAATATGGAGGCTGGCATATGTGGTGTATAGGGGAGATAGAAAGGGAATAAATAAGCAAATCCTCTGAAATAAGTAAATCCTTCCAAACACTGCCAAGTTCATTTTATTGCATTCCAAAGCCTTTGGAATAGTTTTATGGAAAGAAGTGCACAGAAAATATCGTACTTTGGAAAGACGTATTTATATGTCCGGGGCAATTAAAACATTGGCTGAGCGAGACGGCGCCAACGGCACTTGAAAGTCGTACTGTAGGTTAACTTCAAAGTATAGTATTATTGAATTCAGTGCATAGTTATTGTATGGAAGGAGGCGATGAAAATTATGATTGAATATTGGGTCACAAATACTGAAAGTTTGAGAAGCACGGAGGGTGATCTCAGTAAAGGTGAACAAGTTGTAGCTAATCATATCATAGTACTTATTTGACAGAACTAAAAGGGACGTAGTACAAATGGATTAGAACTGTGTGTGAGTGATGATCTCCTAATTACTTACTTGAATGAATCGTTAGATTATATTATCTAGAGGGACACTGAGACATGGCTAAAATAAGTTTCGAATTATTCCCTTACGGCTACAGCTTTTTCAAAAATTACTGCTACCCCCCTCCTGTCTTTTGTCTAACTGAATTCTCCTTACGTAATCAATTTTCTTAACATAACACGTTTCTTCTGCAAGAAAAGATAACAGAACGTGTAATAACATCACATGTAACCCTAAGTCAGTTTCAAGAAGGGAGGCTTGCGAGATAGTCTATTACAGCTTCAATTTAATAGTTCTAATAAAAGAGCTACACGGATACCAAAATACACCACAGTTTTTACAAAAAGAAATTTTAGGTTTAATGTTAAATAAGTAGAATTTGAGCTCCACTTATTGTAATAAAATCAAGAAAAATATTTACCGAAGAAGCAGTCTTCTTGCATACTCTAAGCTTAACAATCTTCACTTGTTATTTCTAATTCACAAGATGTACAATTAGCTTACAGAATCAAAAGGGAGATTGTCAATAATATTAAATATTCAATAAAAAAATTGATAAAAAAAATTATTTAAATTTACGCACCGAGTGTTTTGACGTTATTCAAACAATATAATTAAATACATTTAAAAAAAAGTCTTGAAGCTTTAAGATCATTAGAGAAGAATGAATTTAATTAGTTTGGGACATTAATATAGCAATATAAAAAAATTCCGAAAAATTATCTTAAAGTCCTTTGAAGTTCAAAGAAATTTCCAAGCAAGTTAAAAATATGTGTAATGTTAAGAGTTAATGAGCCTTTAAATCGAGCTGAAATCCAGAGACTATGAAAAGTTGTAATAAACAAAATAAAAAGAACTAATCAAAATATTTCGGCTTAAAAAGCTTTAACACAAATCAATAAAGCAACCACCTCTGATAATTATTTCTTAATTTTTTTAAGAATGAGTATGATGGAATACGAGATTAGAGCAAAATTTTAACTTCATCAATTCTATCGGAAAAAAGGATGATAGAGAAGAAAAGAAGAGTTAGGAAGAAAATTAGCATATGGTGGAAAAGGCGAAAGTCATATAAGAGCAGAATGGATGTTAAAACATTTGCAGTGAGTAAAAACAAAGGGTTTTGAGCAGAAGTGGGTCATAATTTGCATATTTGGGGAAAAACATCTCTAGCGTTGATTACTCTCAATTACGTCTCTAAGGAACACAAAGTACATTCAAAACACATTTAGTGACCGAGATTTTTAGGTTTTTTAAATTTTGGAAGCCTGGTGAATTTTATTATGTATGAATTTTATCCCACGTAATCAAGAAATAATTTTACTTGCCTTGATTGTCCCAGCAATGGAAGACTTGCTATTTTTTTACAACTTCCCATCTTTAATTATTATCCCTAATGAAAATGAGTCGATTTAAAACCCTAGACGACGTACATCACTTGACAACACTTATTATTATTGATTAACTAAATAAACTCTAGAGTTAGTGGTCTCATAATTTTTTTTTCTGATCTGGTCTTAGAAAATTTAAAAAGGTGTTAGTATCTGTGAAATGGGATTTAGAACTTTATATACAAATATAGAAGACTTGAGTACTTATTTAATGTGTATTTTCATGATGGAAAAATTCCTTTTATTTCTTAAGTATTCATTAAAAATGTTTCTAAAGGGAATTTAGACTTTTTTATTCAGTCTATTAAAAAAAAAAGTTTATTGATATATAAGACTTTTCTCTCAAATTTTAAAACACATATATAAATTTGGTGTCTTCCATTATATGTAAAATAATTTGAAATTGAGTTTAACAAAATTTACTTGACAGAATGCAATGTATACAATTTAATAAGTATTTTTACATAAACTTAAATAATGAAAATTATTTAAGTATTAACTTACCTTTCTAGAGAGTAGAGTACTTAATTAGTAATATAGCCTGAAGAGTATTATTTTCTTTCAAACTCATCTAAAATATATGAGCATATTAGTTAATAATCATCATATTAAAAAGTAAACAATTATGAAACTAATTTCATGATAATTATGCTTGTAATTGATTAAAGCATGTTCAGGCACTTCTAACGAAAAAACCTCTTCGAAAGTTTATAATTAGTGATATTAATCAGTTGCAAGTAAGTTTACAACATATAGCCTGAAGATTTTAGAATATTTTACCTATAACAAAGAATTAGTATTTGACGTAATTTGCAAAACAATAAGTAAAATAATAATACTCAAAATTAAAAATTTACTTTATGTATTTTTAAGGTACTGACGATAAAAAATTGAATGCAAAAAAATACATTTTAACTATTTCGTAAATTTATTATTATAGTATAGGAAGAAATGTTTTTGAAATAAATTTATTAGCTATTAAAATAGCAGCCACAATTATAAATACTTGGATGCTTAAACTACTTTATGCTTTTTCGTTGAGTTCAAGGAAGCATAACCCCTTAAGACCCAACCCGCCCGATCGTGCGGGCTAGATGTTCTCATACATTTTTGTTTCTGAAATAGTGGTGTATAAGAAAAGCCCAAAAGGCTGGTTTTGAAAAAGTGTCAAGTATCATTTTTTAACAACAGACGGTGGCTGTAGTCTATATTTTACTTTAAGCTGGCAATTCTACTTTTGTTTTCAAATACAACGAAAATACGTCTTTTCTTCATCTGTCGTAAAAAGGTAATTATCAATATATTTTTAATTGCTTACATATACATATTTGTCATATTCAAATAATTACAAATTAGTAAAAATACTAAATATACTCTATTAATGTTGTTTGTAGGATTCAGGATATCGTTACCCGCACGATCGTGCTAAACCAGAATAAAAACGAAGTATAATGTTATATAATTAATATATTCTCTTGGGGGATACCATGGACGAATCCCTTTTTTCTTTCTCTTGCTTTTCGCAATTAATGTTTTCTTTCATAAATTTGTTGATGCGTATTAATTTTTCCATCCTAAACAGATATATCTGCAACCATCTCCCCCCCACCCCCAAAAAAATTATGGGTTTTCCGGTGGATGTTCATAGAGTGTGGTTGATTTCTTTTTTTAAAAAAAAATTAATACGTAAATATTTTAAAAATAAATACTTAAGAATAACCGTTGATAAAGTGCTTAAGAGAAAAACAAATATTTGTATATTTTATTATATTTTGAATAAAACCTTTTACGTATATGAACAATATCTATATATAATTTTATAAAGAAACATCACTCGTTTGTAATATGTAAATTTATTTTAACTTAATTGTTTGATTGATGGCTTAAATTACAGTTTTTATGAATGTTAGGATTTGTTTCCTTAAAATTCAAGATACAATACATGCAACAAAATATTAAAATAGTTTTTGTTTAAAATAGTTTTGGTAGGTTTACATTATACACTACTCTTTGTAAACAAATGCAACATCATGAAGAAATCATCACAATTAAATGCACTTTGCAGCAAATATCAATTATAAGATGCTATGTAAAATAGTAAAGTTTCAGAGCCACCACGCATGCGAGGCGTGCGCAGCACCCTCTGGAAAAAAGCTGAAAGCTTACAACTAGAGGGCTGTAGTGGGATGTTTAAAATGATTATTTGTTAGTGGCGAACGTTTAGTGAGACCTAAGTATGCCTCCATGACGAAATAAGGAGAAATTCCTATAATTAACGGATTTGAACAAGAGAGGATTATCGGCCTTCGCGAGAAGGAGGATTTCTCCTATTGAACAATAGGAGCTCGTATGCAGAAGAACAGTTCCAAATTGATGCTAGTTTGGAAGCACTGGACCGACAAACACCCAACAACTCGAAAGATTGGCAGTAGACGACGGAAGGTGACGTCAGCGCGCGACGATCAACTCTCGCTCCGCATGACGGTGAATGGCTGTACAACTTCCCCCAGGCAGTTGGCAGCATGTTGGTCTACTGCTACAGGTGTACTGATTTCGGCTTCGTTAATTCGTCGACGTCTGTTACACCGTGGATTGCCTGCAAGAGTGTCTTAATAATAAGGATCCCCTTCATGGCAAATCATCGACGGCTGCGTCTGCAATGGGCTCAAGAGCATAGAGCCTGGCCAGATCATTGGCACCAAGTTGTCTTTTCAGATAAATCACGCTTCAATTTGTGGGATCATGGTGGGCGCATTCGTGTTAGACGCTATGCCGGCTAACGATACCTTCCAGAGTGCTTTATCGAACGACACAGTGGCCTAACACCCGGAGTTATGGTTTGGAGTGTGATTTGTATCATGGACGATCCAATTTGTTACGAATTGAGGGTAATCTCAATATCAATAGGCACGTTCGTGAAGTGCTACAACCCGAAGTTGTTCCCTTCCTTCAGCTAGATAATACACACCCACATGTTGCAAAGACTGTGCGAGAATTCTGTTCAACCCAACACATGCAACTTCTTCCTTGTCCTGCTTATTCACCGGATATGTTGCTTATTGAGCTCGTGTGGGATTTGGTTGGTCGGTGTATCGCTTGTTATATGCGTCCTTCAGCTCCAAAAGAGGAACTTTTGCAGCGCATACAAGCCATATGTAATTCTCTTTCACAAGCAGACATTCAAAATCTGTTGGACTTTATGTTACGTCATAGTACTTATTGCAGCGCGTGGTGGCTACACCAAATACTGATTTCGTACACTTAGTATTGTGTTTTTGCTTTGAAACTTTCGACATCTTTTTGTACTAATACAAGTCTTTTGTGCATTAAATTTCATTTGATACCTTCGTGGTGTTGCATTTTTTGCAAATAGCAGTATATTTTTGTAAAATTTTGGTACTGATAAATTTATATATGTTTGTATTTGCAAAAATATTAAATTTAGGAGAAAATTTGTGCGAAATATAATTTAGTGTTAAAAATGAAATTATGCATTTGCTCTGAAAACGAACGAATGCAAAAAGCATCTACTTAAATTTTCAGCCAGAAATGAAATGTATACTATAAAAGCATTGTTGAAGTGCAATATTTTAAGATATGGAATTTTATTTCATACCTAATTCCCAAAAAAAGGCATCTAATAAAAAAAATTTGAATAAATGCTATGTAATTTATTGACTGGACCTTTCTACAAGAATTTTCTGATTTTGTTTAATGCTCATTAAAATCCCATGAGTATTAAATTGAAATAACGACATTATAAAAAAATGTACATCTATATACTTTTTAGAATAGTTTTCTGACATTGAGAACAGTCAATGTATTTGACAAGAAAATATCAATATGTACACTATCTGGCCAAAAGTATCCGGACACCCAGTGGTATGGACTTAGAGTGTCCTGAGGCACATATTAATATGATGTTGGTCCCCCTTTTGCATGGATGACAGCCTGCACACATTTGGGAAGACTTTCAACCAATTTTTGATAGGTGACCATAGGAATTGCCTTCCAGGCGTCCATCACAGCTGAAGTGAGTGCTTGCAGTGAGGATGGTCGATTTGGCTGGCTACGTAATCTGCGCTCTAATTCGTCCCAAAGGTGTTCTATGGGATTTAGATCGGGGCTCTGAGAAGCCCAGTCCGGTTTTTGAACACCCCTTTCGTCAAACTACGTCTGTGCAAGCCTCGATGTGTGAATAGAGCAGTTATCCTGCTGGAAGAGAGAAATGGGCCTTCCCCAAAATATTGCCATAGATTTGGGAGTGCAGCATTGTCCAGAATGTCCACATACATCTCAGAGCTCATGCTTCTAATCACAGGAACTAACGGACCCAGGCCAAACCACGAGAAACACTCCCACACCATTATGCTTCCACCACCAAACTTAACAGTTTGCACAATGCAGTCACTAAAGAAACGTTTGCCGGGCATCCGCCAAACCCAGACGCGTCCATCCGACTGCCAAACTGTAAAGCGAGATTCATCACTCCAAAGAACAGTTTTCCACAGTCCAATGACGGTGAGCTCTACACCATTCCAATCGATGCTTCGCATTCTGTGGAGTGATGTTTGGCTTGTGAGCGGCTACACGACCATGGAATCCCACGTTTTTTAACTCTCGACGGACAGTCCTGTTGCTAACACTAATTCCTGATGAACTTTGGAATTCCTGAGAAATTTCCACCAACGAGGCCTTGCGGTTTTATTTCACTACTCTTTTCAGAGTTCTGCAGCTGCGTTCACCAAGTGTTTTTAGCCTACCGGTTCGTTTTTCTGCCGTTTCGCTGCCTCGATGTTTCCACTTCACAATTACATCACTCACAGTAGATTTAGGCTTCTGTAGAATGTCCGCAATCTCACGAACTGATCTCCCACAAAGGTGGCATCCCACTATGCTGCCACGATCAAACTCACTAAGCTCCTATGACTTACTCATTGCCTCACAAACGCATAAATACAATCTGACAAACCACTACCAACACTTTTAAAGCTTTCAATTACGTATCAAATTGCGTCACTCGCAAGAACCACTTTTTTAAGGGTGTCCGGAAATCGATAGTGTCCACACTATCTATATGTGTGGACACAAAACTATATTTGATGACAGGCATTATACTTGTAAAAACTAATTAATAATGACCAAATGACAGAAATTCATTGGTTTTAATTCATATATTGTTATCATTTTATATTCTTGTATGTTGTAATTACTGTCATACTTAGAAAGAAAGACTCACGTAGTAAAAAGAATTGGTATTGGTAAAAGGTACAAAAGTTAAAACAACAAATGAGCTGAAAATGGTTTTTGAACAGTGGTTTATATGGCAACCAATTTCTTTCAACAGAGAGAACTTCAAAAGAAGACAAAGTACAATGCAGCTTTTATCATTGTATATTAAATTAACATTCTATACATCGCTGTATACAAAAGGTAAATATTATTTACTTTAACAATGATTAAAGTTAATGAACGTGTAGCACTTGTCATCGCAAAAATTCAGCAGTATTATCATCCATTTAAAAAAGGAAACCAAAGGTATATGTTACTATTGAAGAAAAATAAAATAAAGGGTTGCTGGTTTTCTTATTATTATTATATCTTGTAAAATACAACAATTATTTGAAATAACAGAATATTGTAGATCGTAATTATAAAACTATTAGTTTGAGTGAATGCTGCCGCACTGTACAGCAACAAGCGGGTAATTCATGACAGAGCTCTGAATTTTGAACCATGGATAAGTGACGAATTGGCGCTCTCCTCTCCAAATTTCCACAATCAGCTGGCATCAGCCTTTCCATACGGCCAAAACAAATAATGATTTATTTTACAAACACAAAATTTTACTACAAGAAAATTATAAAAACAATTTAGTATCCTTTTTAGTCCTTTTACCTTCAGGAATAAAAACTTAAATTTTGAATGATATGATTTTTATACTGATATTTTTTCAAAAATACACCCTAGAAAATTCAACTATTAAAATTACACATTAATGAGGAATGCCAGGTAGTACAAAATGATTTCAATAAATGAAATACATCCTTAAGAAAGTACACCTATATATTGCAAGTAATTAAAATAACATATGGAACTATCACATTCAACGTAAATGTAACCGGGTGAAAAGTGGATTGTAATCAGATTTAGACTGGTAGGAAACCAACTGAAATGCATTTCTTCAAAGTCTAGTCAAAGTAATTGCAAATTACTATACACGACACATTTTAATTTCCCTAAACTTCGAATTACTATTTGGAAAAGTACAAAAGGGACAGGAAATTCATACAGAAATGCTGTTTCAGTTCTAAAATGCATTTATATTTTGAAATTCCAATTGTAATGCTTATAGAGAGCCTCAAGCTACCTTTTGTGATGTATACAAAAATTCCAATTTTTGTAATTGAGAATTAACCATTACATCTCAAGTTCGTAGTATGTATATAAATATGTGTGTATGTTTCAATTTTTTTGTTAATTGTAAATAATCATATAATTTTGTATTTATTTAAGATAACAATGGAAGTGGCAAAACTATTGAGAATTCTTCCAATGCGATGGCATATTTTAATGTCATTTTAAGCTCATTTTGTGCTGACACATAGTGAAATCAATTTAATTATTTCTTTTTTACTTTCTTAAAATCACAATAATGTTATATGTATATAACTGAGCTTAATTGGACTTCTTAGTAGGTTTATAGAGTTGAATAGTTTTTAACATTAACTTTAAAGCTTAATTTTAAAAAATGAAGTGTTTTCAAGTAAATATTTTTAATTCACCAACCGTAGGCAACGTACATATCGTGTTTAATATTTGCTGTAAAATTTCGCCAGTCACATTTTCATTCGATTGTACATAATCTTAAAAATATTTATGCATTGGGAAAATCTATTTCTCGGTCGAATTTATTTTCTTTTATTTTGAAACTTCATAAGTAGTTTCTCTTCCAATTCTCATATCAAACGCGAAAACAATATTTTCGTAATGCAATCCTTATATATATATATCATAAATAGCAACAAAAATAAACCTTTTTTTTATACAAAAAAATCACCCTTAGTAAGTAATACTATATTTTGACCAAATTATATAATTCTTACAATTGAAATATCTATTGCGGGGGGGGGGGGGTGATTTCAGAATCTCAGTTGAAGTTTTCGGCACTACATTAAAAGTTTTGAAAGATGTAATCACCAAATGGAGAGGAAAAATCTTTAAAATTTTCTGCAATGCTTTTAATATTTTTGATGGATTGAAACAATTTCTGAATTATTGAACTCTAGTGTCATGAAAACTTTAAATTATTTTCTGAACATAATAGCTAATCAAAAATGTAAGCTCTATCATTGACTTATGTTTCAAAATATCTCAGAAAATCTGACATGTGAATCAGCATTGGCATAAATCAATTCATATCGAGAAATATCCAAAGATTTCAAAAAGTGTGTAAACCCCCAGTAATGTTAAATATTATTTTTTTAAAGATTTCATAAGATAACTTACATCCTTAAATATCATTGTGAACTACTTCTAGAATAATTGTTCCGCTAATTCTGGAAAAATGCTAGTTATGATGTGGCATCTACTTTAATGTATGGGACATATATTAGTTATGACAGACAAGATAAAGATGGTAAGGTTGATTATTCAAAAAGATGTTCTACATCCAAGATTTAGAAGCTTTCCTTAACCCGTTTTGAATATGATGCGTAACAGGTGTAAATTGCAAGATAATTCAAGAAGGTTGCTTTCTATAATGGAGAATACCCGTGTTTCTCATCACAAATATTTTTCGTAAACGTCTTAAGCTTTTCTAATATTAAATTCATTTTAAACTCACTTTATACTGAAAGATAAAACCTGTTTCTTCTTAATACAAAGAATTCTTATCAATTATTAATTAGTGGGTACTAAGCTCCATTTTTTCAATCAATGTTTGTTAAAAATTATTCCAAAAACATCGGCTCTTTTGTGCAGTTCACATAAGAAATATTTCATAAACATATTTATTTATAATAAATATTTATTTTATTAAGCAAACTATGAAAATACTGAAGCATCAAAGTAAATTGTAGAGCATATTCAAAACATAAATTGCTTGCTCAATTTTAGCAAAATACACATTTACATAAATTTTTATTTGAGTATATATGTAATGAAAAATATTCATGTAAAATATCAAAGCTTTTAAAGAATTATATGCACGAAATACCTCTCCTCTTCTTAAATTGAAGATATTTTAACTATGCGTTTATTTCGTTTGTAAATACCGCCTCTTACCTGTAGGACAACATATAGTAATTATCACTAAACAAATTATTATGAACAGTAAACATTGACATATATCAAAGAACCTAATACCTCAACCATCATAAATTGGTGAAATACTTTAATATATATATATATATATATATATATATTCACTTGTGATATGTAAGAACAGTTCTTATAGTGTATTTTAATAAAAAGAGACAAAACTGAAGTACATTTAAAAATTTTAAAAAATCAATTAGTATTAATATAATGAATTAAGATACACAAAGTCAAGATATTTATAAAATCATTGATAATTTTTAGCATTTTCTTTTATAGATTCCTTTCTACGAACATTTCTCTATGTATTCCCTTCTCAATTGATGTTTCATATAGAGACGTGAGTTAAACTTCATGTCATTCTACAGCTAAGACAATCTGATTACTAAGCCGACAGCCCATGAAATATGTCTGCAAAGAGAAGTGTGGCTGTTACCTTTAAGTTTTTTCCAAAAGTTTGACTTTCATATTGTTCAGAGATATAATTAAAATTACGCATTTTCATAAAGAGTAGGATGACAGCAGCTCTGTTAATGAAATGCATGCCACTTACTGGATGTAATATTTCTTATTATATACGTCAAAAATGCAAGTAAAAAGTACTATTATTTATCCCTTGTCGATTGCAGTTTTTCTCTTTTACTAACATTATTATAACTAAAAACATGAAACGATATGCTTTCATAATATTTCCAACAAAAACGTTCTTATAATTTGATATATATTTTTTCATTAACAAAGAGCAAAATAATAAAAATAAAACTAAATTATACAGAATTTAATGTATGAATTGCATGATTTGAGTGGTATATTAATTTAAGGACATTAATTAAGGTATTTATTCGTTCGAAGACAAGTTTTCTAAAATTCCATGATGTTAGTAATTTTATGTTCTTTTGTTGGTGCTTCTGACTTAAATTAAGTAATAACATCAATCAAAGAATTATCTAACAATTTAAATGTTGTAAAATGAGGCATTTTAGGTAAAATTTGATAAAAAATTATACTAAATTTCAAAACATTCTACATAGAATTAAAAGCCATATATTAAATTATTTATTACACAATATACTTAACACAGTTAGAAATGCAATGAACTAAAGTCTGAAATATATTCAAATTTACCAAAAGGTTATGGCTTATTGTGCATTTTCTTATGTACAATTTTATAAAACGCATGGTTTTTGTGACTATACACAATTAAAAATAAAAGAATAAAAACTATTGATGTTAGAGCTAAATAATTCTCTTAGTTCATTGTTTTTATCATACTTTATATAACATGCATGCAAAATTTGAAAGAAATATATTTGTAAGCTTTAGAGGTATTTGGTTTTAAGAAACATAAGTTTGACAAAAAAAATAGAATTTTCATAAAAGTTTTTATTTTTATTTTACTAAAATAATCTCTTTTTTTTTCATTTCTGCTAATTTTTCCCACGTAAATTAATTTTACTGATAAATACTTATTTTAACATGATCCTCTGTTATTTTATTGTACTTTTTTTTTTGCCTTCTAAAAGGTTTTTTTCTGATTTTTAATCATTCAAAGTAATTTCTATCTTTTTCAACAATTCGATTTTGTTCATTTCTGCTTATTTTTCCCACCCGTAAATTAATTCTCTCTTCTTCAATGATTGAATTCACTTGCTGCATCCCCACTGATCTGAAATTTACTTCATTTTCAGTGCTGCCATTATGTAAGCAAATGGTATGTCACAATTAATTGCTAAATGAGCATTTTTAATCAATTTTATTAAAAATAATTAATAAGTTTTGTATAATATAATTTTTTTCGCAGATACGTGTTTAAATAATTTTAACACAGAGTGGAATGAAAAACTATAAAATTAAAATTAAAAAAATTAAATGTTTTTATCAAATAGTATTTTTTTCTTTTTGAATGTTTTTTTTCAGTGAATGTTAGCATATAACTAGGTTTTCCCCCAAAAGTGGATTTTTAACACTTATATATGTTTAATCAAACATCCAAACGTTTCAAGAGCTATCTGTAGAATTTTTTTTATTAGTATTTATTGATAATGGATTTAAATTAATATATTTTTTTAAAATTAAAATGCATTTCTGAGATTCATTTAAAATATTTATCAGTATCGAAATTTTTGTTCTCTTTCATAAAACTTATAGTTTACTTTAAAATAATGCGTAATTGCATGAAACTTTTTTCCCCGTGTCGAATATTTCAAAAAATTCTCACAATTTTACTTCAAGAATTAAAATAGTAGTGAAATTTTGTAATTTGAAAAATTTATACTTTCTGTTCTTTTTTCAGCATACAACTATTTTTAAAAATGCTACAGTTTCGTTTCCGGGAAAAAACTATCTTTCTTTAAAGAATTTTATAGAAAAAAAACAACTTTTTTTTTTTACAAAACAATGCTGTTTTGCATATTTTATGGTTTTTTCTCATATGAATCAATATCGTTGCGTTTATATAAAAATGATTTTTAAAACTTTCAGAATCAGTGATTTAAAAAATAAAAAGCCGAAAACTTATTTGTACGAATTTTAATAAAAGACTCAAAATACTTAAATCAATCATTTAATAAATTCTTCATTCGTAAAGATAATTGCATGAAACTATTTTTCCGTGTGTCGAACATTTCAAAAAATCCTCACAATTTTACTTCAAGATTTAAAATAGTAGTGAAATTTTGTAATTTTAAAAATTTCTACTTCTCTGTCTTTTTTCAACATACAACTATTTTTAAAAAAGCTACATTTCATTTCCGGGGCCTAAAAAATTGCAACGAAAGAATTGAAATGTGAGGGATTTTTAAAAAGTCGCACTGTTCACTTACTCCAGAGTTTTTTGGCGACGGACTTCGAAATTTTCAATTTAAAACTTTTAGAATCAGTGATTTTAAAAAAATGCCAAAAACTTTTTTGAACAAATTTTAATAAAACACTCAAAATACTTAAATCAATCATTTAATAATTTCTTCTTTTATAAAGGTAATTGCATGAAACTTTTTCCCCCCGATTCGAATATTTCAAAAAATCCTCACAATTTTACTCCAAGAATTAAAATAGTAGTGAAATTTTGTAATTTGAAAAATTTATACTTTCTGTCTTTTTTTCAGCATACAACTATTTTTAAAAAAACTACATTTTCGTTTCCGGGAAATAAAAAATTACAACGAAAGAATTGGAAAGTGAGTGGGTGATTTTAAAATTCACCCTGTTTACCTATTCGAAAATTTTTGGTGATGGACCTCGAAATTTTCAACCATTCTCAAGTGACGAGGACGACACCTAAACTTTCACCCATCTTTAAGAATTACCACACCACACCAACGCAAGAACAAATTTCGAAAAAGGGAGTTTTTATGACATAGTTAAAGAAATCACTCACATCGCGCGCATACACACACACAAGTGCTATCGGCCTGAGGGAAACACGAAATTTCCATGGGGATGAAGTTATTCACTCGGTAAAACGAAAGAATTGGAAAGTGAGTGGGTGATTTATAAATTCGCACTGTTTGCCAATTCCAGGGTTTTTGGTGACGGACCTCGAAATTTTCAACCATGCTCAAGTGACGAGGACGACACATGAGCTTTCACCCGTCTTTAATAATTACCACACCATACCAACGCAAGAACAAATTTCGAAAAGGGGAGTTTTTATGACATTGTTAAAGAAATCACTCACATCGCACGCACACACACACACACACACACAAGTGCTATCGGCCTGAGGGAAACACGAAATTTCCATGAGGGTGAAGTTATTCACTCGGTAAAAGCCCGTGCAACGCCGGGCTAAGCGGAGAGGAAAGAAACAAAGAAATCAAAGTAATTTCGGAAAATAATATTGGAAGTGCTGAATTTGTGAAGTTGAGTGAATATTAACGTCCCACTGTTCAGCAACACGAGGCCTTTTAGGGACGGTCCGCGTAATTTTGAACCATGGTCAAGTGACGCGGACGACACCTGAGCTGGCACCCCCTCTCCTAACTACCACACCACACCAACGGGAGGACGTTTGAGCTCTCGACAGATTTTACGTGCATCGCGCCCCTACACGGTGGGTCTTCAGTGGTACTAGGATCGAGAATTTGTGAAGAGAAGGGAAAATTTTAAGCAACAAAGCCATGACACGCACTCACGGGTCATGCACTCACATCGTACGCGTCAAACCCCACAAAAGTGTTGGCGTTAGAATAAAAGGAGGAAATTAACATGGGGATTAAGTTATACCCTCGGTATAAGCCCGTGCAACGCCGGGCCATGAAAGCTAGTATACATCCTAAAAGTTGGCATGGCATTTATACACGGAATGTTTCTGTTCAGTTACAGATATTTGTCTTTAACTGGTTGCAGTTAAATTCACCACAATATGAGATGTTTCAAATTCACGACTTTTATAGCTTACACCTTCCTTTTTCATTATCTTACTAACATTTTTCTTTTGGCAGCTAGACTATTTTTTCCTTAATAAAATGGTAAGAATAAAAAAAAATTTGAATTTCAGTCAAACATTCATTCCGAAACGTAGGCCGATACCTTAAGCAGTGGGCTCTTTTAATATCTCTCCACTAGAGTTATTATTTCACATTTTTTAGATTTCTGATACTAGTACCACTTGAGAGTTAGAAAACTTTTGTAATTCTATTGAATAATGAAACATGGGATATTCCATTTTATTCGCATCAATCTACATTTCATTACAACGTAGTCAGACAGGTATGAAGCATTATTTGGGAAATTTAGTAAACACGGATAGATATCTGTATTTTTTATTCAAAAATAAATCGGCAATTTTTTTTCTTCTTATCTTTATTAAATTGCTCTGAAAGAACTTGTTTAAAATGAAAAGCGAAATATGTTCATTCAATTTTTTCCTTCGAAAATAAATTTAAAACTAATAGAATTTTTTAAGCAATTCTTTTAGTTCTTTCAAAAAGAATTGCGTCAATTTATTGCAGTTTATTAAAAAAGCAATGCCCTAAATTTAAGTATGAATAATTGTAAAAAATCAGTTTCTGAATAACTTCTGTAATACTAAAGCTTAGCAGTTTTCACTAATGCAAAGCGAATATATAACATTAATAGTGGCAGATCAAGACTATAGTATGTATCGAGTAAATATTTAAAGTTATTGAGTAAAGCAATATACAACAGTGTTAAACTACAAGATTTTTACTTTTGTTTGATTATCTCCAAAATAGAGAACTGGATTGTTTTAATAAAATTTTGTGTGTACAAACATATACAAAAGCTATAAAATATTTTTTTGCTTGAGTGTATGCATCATCTGCACAAGAGAGATTAAAAAAATGAAACAAAGCTGTTTTCAGTGCATGTATTACTCTTTAAAAGGGGAAGAGATTTACAATTGCCCTTTTAAGACCATGGCTATATAGGGTTAAGGTTTAAAGTCCTGGCTAGCGAATTTTTCCTGCAGACTATTTCATTATTCCGAAGACCAGCCCATTTATACTGACTTCCCAGCAACTCAATGGCAAGATAAACTCAAAATGGAGTATTATCATCCATAAAAGTTATAAATCAGGTCCTACTGCCCCGTCAAACAGGTGGACGTAAAGCTACAAGATTTTATTTTTATATTTCACAAAATTACAGATCCACAACAAAAAATATATTCACTTGATTATCATGATGTCTAGACTAGGGGTCTTCAACCCGTGGCTCGCGGGCGACGAATGGCCGGCAGAAGGCATTTTAGTGGCCCTTCATTTGAATCTGAAGCAATTTCAGTAAAAATTGCCTTCTGCTTTATGTCGTAAAAAACGTCATTTTTTTCTGTTATTCTTGATATTTGAAACATTTTATTTATATGCTTGGTATCCATTTAAGATAAAATTTTCTTAAAATGACCAATTTTCAAAAACTTTACTGCACCTTAAATAATTTTAAAAATAAAAGCACTGATTATGCATAAAATCTCAAAAGTTTTCAGAAGAAAAGGTCGGCTTTTATCTTTAACAAGCAAAGAATTTTAATTCTATTTCACGATTTCAAACAGATATATGTCTACAAATCTGTAGTACTATCACTTTCCTTAAAATCAGTTGTAGTCTTGTGAAACAACCTTCTCTTTCATATTTAAATTCCACTAATACATTATTCTTGGCAGTCGTGTGGTCCGCGAATCATTGTAAACTTATTGATGTGACCCACAGATCATTGTGGATTTATTTATATGGCTCTCAAGCGTTAAAGGTTGAAGAACCCTAGTCTATACCATCAACCTCCGGCTAAGTTACACGCTTCTTTCTTGAACGTTCATAAGCATGTGTTGGATTTCTGGTTCCTTTCTAAACAAGTTATATTGAGAATCAGTAGTAGGCTGGATCTGGACTTTTCACAGAATAGATAGAGTATATGCTAAAAACAATAGCAATAGACAGTAATAGAAACTCTATTCTAGTGTCAATGTACTGTTCACTACTCGGAAAGGGAATTTTTACGCAGGAGTGAGAAAGATGCAAGCAGTAAGTCTATTTGCATATACATCTCTTTACATAGCCTGTGGAAAACAGTAATATTTGAAACATCCTTTCTGGGACACACGAGGTTCGCGAGACAGCTGAAAAATTGTTGCACTCCTGTCACGCCTTGGTGAATTGAAAAACATATTGAGTTTCTTTGTTTGGTGTGGTTATTGGATAACCTCGCCTAGACTTTATCTCCAGGCATTCGATCTCATTAAACTGTTCCCGTAAGTGAAAACAACACTGGCCGTTACATTAAAATAGATTGTAACTTGTACTTGAAATCGTTCTGCTCCAAGTTTCCGGATGACTCGTGAACACAGTTCACGTTCACAAATACGGTTCATTTTAACCATATGCTTTTAAATTTAACCACATGTCACAAAATACACCATCTAAGACATAGAGATGCACAGATCAGAAGCACGTATACACTTATATATATGTATTCGACATTAAAATTTGACATTCTGGTTATAAAGCAATAATTTTATCTTTCATTCAATGCATGTATTATGAAATTTGACTAAATATGTGAATTATGTTGAACTAGAACGCTGGCGTATATTTTAAGTAGAATTTTTTTTAGGTAAAATAAGTATTGGGGAAGTTTATTTTAGAAATAATGTAAAAATACATACACTTGATAATATAAACAGCGAAGCTGCCTGAAAAAATTGCTAAATATCATTCACATCTATTGCAAATGATACAGTATCATAGGAATTGAATGTTATTTTTTAAAAAATAGCTACTAGAGTGAAAAAAGTTACAATGCGTTGACCCATTTTCGGCCCGGAAGCAAGCAGTTTTCTGACTGGTCATTCACTTGTCAACTAAAGTTAGTGAATGTCCTCCTGTGGGATTGTTTCTCATGCACGTTACAATTGGTGAGATAGATCAAAACGTTCCAGGGAGGATCAGTGACGCCTTCTCATATGAGTCTAAAAGTGTTAAATTAGAGGGTGATGTCATTTTTGCGTGGGCTGGCGAAGTGTTTCAGAAACACGAAGGCAGACAATAAAAAGGCGAGATATATACAATTAGGTTTTATGCTGATGAAATGGCGGCCAAACGTCTTTGAAAAAAGTGGAGTGCAGAATCTCGTAGAAGTGCCACCGTTTTGTAAGGATGCAACTGAGGACGGCAAAAGGGGGCCACCTTTCAAATGAAATGTCACTCTGTATCATAATCCTGGTAGTCAGGTTGTGTAACGACAATCAAGTGATTATCTTACCGCTGTCTTAGACATCTCCAGACACGTTTTTGCTGGTCATCGAAACTGAAACACATCACAGAAGTAAAGCAGAAAACACATCACAGAAAAAAGCTTTACTTCCTTTCTTGAGATTGCTAGTTGAATGCGTCCGGCACCATTGCGGTTGCTTTTGGATGTATACATTGGTGAGTGGCAATAGGTGAAGTTGTGTTCGTGACCTCAGATTCCATTTTACAAACACATATTGATAGACTACAATCTCTTACCCCAAGTTAGACGTAGGACTTTTTAAACGACTCGTCACGGCTTGTGAGTGCAGATCAGATGTAACTTTGCCCTTGAGTTTTATCATTATTCTCAGTCGATTGCCACCTTCTTGACACTCTGTACGACCATGGTTAATTCGTTTCATTTAGGATAGCTTTTTGACCTAAACGTTGAGTAATCCTAAATTTTAACTACCCTGCTTCCAATAATCCAATTGCACGTCCTTTTTTAAATGGTTCCATACTGAGGCATCAACGAGGCATTACTATAGCTCACGTGGTTCGACGAATCCGCATCCCCATGTGAGTTGTGCTTTTTATGTATAGAGAGTCTTTTATACACCATCCGTATGCACCACTGTATGGCGGTGGAACTGCATTTCTTTGATAATTATCCACGAAAGATTCATCATTTGCTGATTCTGTCTTAAAGTATGTACATATGCAATTTCTTCTCATTCGAATAACTCCATCTTTCTATGTTAAAGAGTGCATTTAACCCCTTAAGTGTTAATTTTTTGTCTAAACTGTGTTCCAAAAAACCATTTTTATTGCATATATCATGCATAGTATTTAACAAAATGAAGAAATGGAAGGATTTCTTTTTAAGTTTTCAATTTTAAAGTTTCTACACTATTTTTTTATTTTATATTTGGGGAACACAAAAAACCATAAATGTTTGCTTTTTATAAATACACTCTTGATGCCATGTAGAATGTTACATGCATTCATGCATATCCTAAAAGAATTTCTCACATACTTACAAAAAAAAAAACTTTCATGTTCATACCTCTTATTTCAAATGATTGAAGTTTATTGTGTGTGTGCATATGTAGATGCACACACAATTTGAAGTAAGGTGTAATACCAAGTCTTATGATGCAATGGATACAGTAATAATATCGGGATTTTTTGGACAGTCTTTCCATTTTTATTTCTTCTAGTGTAATAAATTAAATATATTGCTTTGCCAATCCCTGTTCTCTATCGAATATTTTCATGAATCTGTCTTCAATGAAAAATTCCACAACAACAAAAAAACCAGAAACAAAATACCGGATGAGAAATATTTCAGTACCATGGTCAAACCGCACCTCTTATAAATACTAATTTTAATGAGTTAAACTAAATAATTAAAGAATAAATTAATAATAAGTTATTATAACAATTCTAGAAAATAAATATAATTTATAATGCCTCGGGTTTCAAATGTTTCGCTCTAATAAAGCTGGAAAGATATGTAATGAATCAGCTAAAAAAGAAACATTAGGCTCTTATTAAAATGGTTTAAATATAACTAAAGAGAGATATACATATTTTTTATCGTTATGTAGCAAATATTGCAAAGTCTATAAAGTTATAAAACTTTGAAAATAAAAAAAAAAGGCTTGGAAATTTTATAACTATTGCTGTACAAAAATTTTAAGAAGAAAGGAAATAATAGTAAAGCTATTTTTCAGCTACTATCTTTACTTTGTGTGAGGTTCACTACTTGCGGCAACTTTTTTTTAAAAAAAATGGAGATATGGGGATTTTTTGTGATTTACAATTTTGTTTAATACAGTTTAAGAAAAATATGCTAAAATTAAGAAGAAAAAAAAGAGATTATTATTACCAAAATAGGAAAAAATCGATAAAAATTTACAAAAAAATAACATAAACAGGACCCATTCTGAACAAAAAGTTTATGAGCAAATTTTCAATTTTTCAATTCTGATATGTTTCTGTTATTTATGTTTAAAATGACCTTCAGAATAAGAGATATTTTAATTTTTACAAAAACTAGAGCACATTATTTTAGTTATTATATGAAATTGCTTAAATAAACAGTGATTACATTCATATAAAGGACTGTACATTTTATAATAAAACAGTGATTGATAAATCTGAAGGTTAAAAAACATTCCTGTTATTATACATTGCAAGCACAAAAAATTTCAGTTAATTATTTTCAAAACTTTATCAGCAATCGCTGTCCCCGTTTGAAGATTTTTAAAAAAAATCGAGCAAAACGCGTTTTAAAGCTTTTAAAGCTAAAGCATCTGCTTTAACTAAAACACTTGCAGTTTTTGTTCTAGTAAACGGAAAATAACAAACTTGGTATTTTTATAAAGCTAATAAGTTTGCCTCTGACATAAAATCAGAAAAAAGTGTCAATTTTTTGCAAAATTCACAATTTTAGGGTAGTCAGATACCTTAAGTGCTTTTAATATTTATTTTATACATGAATATATAATTTAATAAGTTATTCCCTTTCGTAAGATATCCCTATAAAATTACTTTCATTTGAGTACCAATACACTAAGAAATCTCACAAACAATACAAATTATTTCCTTTTGAAAATGCACTAAAATGATATTTAATATTTTAATTTATTTTATTAATTTTGAATTTTTATATTAAATGTATAAATGTTTTATAATAAAACTCAACTTTTAAATCTTTATTTTAATGCAATGTCTATCCAGAATCCTGAATTTTTTTACTGTATTTTTTTCAAAAATTTGGATCTTATATAATTTCAGCTTAATTAACTGGTATTTCAAATATCAACTGTTATTTATTTTTTTTTCTGTTTTTCATTTAGGTTTGTAGGAGGACTAAAAAAAAACAATCTTTCAAATTCATTTTATACTCTTTCTTTCCAATGATTTGAAATATTGATTTCATTGCAATTCCCTAGGGAAATTTAGTAAAAAAAGATTTATCAGTAAGATATCTTTAAAGATGTAAAGAGTTGTACGGATTTCTTCCTTAACTATAAGTCTTAAAGTTTATTGCTCGATTTATTTTCAAACTTTTCACATAAGGAAATTTACCAAATATTTAGTGAACTTTCGTAAGATCAGCGGATCAATTTCTTACGTATAGTTAGTTGCTCATGGTCTTTTTGGCTTAAACTAGTTATAAAGTTTTGCCTTTTTTGGAAGGAAAATTATTTTTTTTTAATTTGTGCATTGTGTGAATGTGTTTGTTGTTTGGTGCTTCTTTGCTAAGCTTTTTCTTTGAATTTGTATTTTAATTTAATTTAATTTTGAGTTTTTTTCATAAATATAATTGTACCTATGTTATGCAACAAATTTACTTCAATGTTTTTAAGAATGCGTCACATAGTTATTCCTCTCAAATCAGCCGGAAGATAATCAATTTTTAAAAATTTACATTTTTATAATATATATATATATATATATATATATATAATTATTTATGATAAAAAAGATATTTTTAATTTTAACATTCTTAAAGTGCCTTATTTAAATTCCAATATACAGAAATATAATTTTTTATCTATAGTTATCGTAATGATATATTAGCGATAAAACTAATATTTAATTTTTTTTTTTAATAATTTTATTAGTCATTGTATTCAACATGGATACCCTACTAATTTTCTTTACAATTGTATTTCTAATAATTCTCAGGGAAATGACGAAATGTAATATTTTTTTAAAATTAATTATACAGTTACTCAAAAGATTGCGCTACATGCTTAATAAATTTAAAAATACTTTCTTTTTTGTTAGTGTCCCTGTGCATGTTAGGAAGTCCTTTTATTTCCAATAAATTCTATATCTATATTTAATGTTTTTTAAACGCATATTTATAGACTTACTTCTTTTCATCTTAATTTGTTAATTTGTATTTTATGCGGTACTGCTGATACTTACTTTGTATCGGCGGGGAACATTAACTTGATGTTGCGTTCACATGGTAAGTTTTACAACATTCTATTTTTTATTACAACGATTTAAACTTTATACTAGAAAGCAGTCTATTAAATTTTATTGTTATGTATTATTAATCAGTATTAATGTATTTTTTGGTAATAATTACACATCTATAATATTTCTTCCTTTTTCCCTATGATCCAGTGTATAGGCAAATTCCAGGAGAAGGTTGACTGGTCACAAAATTTTTTTTAAACCTTCAATCTTAGCTCCTAAGGCCAAGAGTTTGGCTTATATTTCTTACCATTCTGACTAATTAAGTTTATAACTATTTGTATAATCTTAATACAAATAGTTATAAACCTAATTAGTCAGAACGGTAAGAAATATATATATATGTATATATACGAAGCCCAGTGGCTGATAAGTCAGTGCATCGCGCTTCCACACTACAATTCCAAGGCTTAAACTCCGGGCTGGCAAGGTTAACTCCTCAGTCTTTCATCCCTTCAGTGGCTCGATAAATGAATACCAAGCATTCTTGGGAACTTAACACTGCAGGTTTCACGTCAGACTGTCCACCTGACCGAAATATCTACTCACGCACCTCAGGGCCCAATGTCACGTATACTCAGTTGGGCACATTAAGCCTTGGCGTCATGGGATGTTGCGTCACCGGATTAAGTTTATATATATATATCTATATATATTCATTCCATTTATTAAATACTAAATTACTTTAAAATAATAATAATGCATCAATTAATTTCTCTATTTTTATACACACATTTTTTTATAATTTCTGTTCATTTTTCATTATTTGATTTTAACTTGATTTCTCAACATATATTTTCACTTTTTTATTCGAATACTGAAATTTCAAGAAGCTTCAGACGAAACCTACATTGATATATCTTAAGTAAATATCAAAACATAATATGACCTTGAAAAATCTTCTTGATTGCCTAAGTACTTACATTTTATAGTTTTGACATTACTGCAACATTTAAAAAATATACTCTTGCTTAAGTTAAGCTCTTTATATACGCACGAATGCAAAAATTGTTATACATTTATGATTGATGGTTCATATTTTCTGAAACATTAAGGGGTCTCAGGACCTTAACATATATCTGTGCACTCGAAAAAAATATCCTTCTTAAAACCAATGTAACATAGCAATAAAGCAAAACAATCATTTGAAATTTTTATCACATGATAATCACATATATTTACATTCGTTCTCAAATTTCCGGAGAATTTGAGAAAATTTTTTAAAATTTATAAGGAAATAAAAATTGGACAACTTTTCAAAAATTTGAAAATTAGTATTTTACAGCGCGCAAAATTCTGAAGTACAAAATTGATCAAAATTTACAAAATAAACTTTACTTGGTATAAAAATGTTTACTTTCAAAGTTATACAAACTTTTAAAAATTTAGAGAAAAAAAATATATTTTTTAAATACAATTACAACAAAAATTTTAAAATTTTAAGAAAAAAATTAATTAAAATTCAAATTAAAAAAAATTGATTAATTTTTTTTTTGAAAATTGAAGTATAAGTTATGAAGAGCCATATTTTGAACACGTGTAGGAAATTTCAAATCGATCTCATAAATAGTTTCTGAGAATTTCTGCGCGCAAGCTAAAATGTGTTGTTTTGAGAAAAATAAAGTTAACGATACGAAAGAGATAGGGATTTTGTTTAAATTTCTCTAGTTATTTCTCAATAACTTCGGAACTTTTTACAGTATCAACAACATTTTGGTATCAAAATGCTCAGAAATGTTGAGGCTTTAACATATATTTTTTTTTTTCAAAAAATTGAAAAATTTGCAATTTAAGAGTCCTTAGACCTTAATACAGCTGAAAAGTGAAAATTCAACATAGGTCTTCTGAACGTAAATAAAAGATTAATTAATCAAAAGTGATTTATATTTTTAGTGAAGAACTGAATTCCTTTTATTCAATCACTTGTAATGTTCCCCTCTGTTAGTGAAATATGGCTTACTTATTTAACATGAAAACAGTTCTAAGCAAAAAGATATTCTAAATGTTTTGTGAATGTATAATAACGTATTTTAACAATCTACATTTTCTGTTGTACTAGGAAGACTTACAACAGTACTCTTTTCATCAATAATGGAAATATTAAAAAGAATTTCTAGTTAAGATATAACATCTCTCTTTAAGCACTTAAAAAGTCACTTATTTTCATCATTTTAAAATATCTGTAGAATTCTATAGTTTTCTATTAATTTCAATCATCTATACAATCTTTTTTTTAAATTTCTATTCTTCAGTTAAATTTGGTAAATACAGAATTTAATTGTTTGAATTTACAATCGATTTTGTTGCAAGTAAATCAAATATATTTTTCCCTTTTTAATATCGATAAATGTAGCCTGAAAAAATATGCCTGAATGCATATATTTTGCATATGTGTCTAAATGCATATTTTTTAAGCACACACTGCAAATATTTTATCTCTTAACCTGCAAGCATAAATTAACTGAAAATGTAATAATTATTCGAATTTTTATTTCAAATTTAAGAATAAAAGCTGTAGTTGATAAAAAACAGTGTGAAAATATAGGTAAAAACAAACTTGTACTTAGACTTGATTGATATTTCAAAATAAATAAGCATGGTAATGATTCATCATAATGACTAAACCAAATACGCATGGTAACAATACATCAAAATTACTATATTTCCCTAAAAATTGTTACCAATACATACATACATACATATATATAAACTTTTTTTAAATGAGTTTTTTTTTCTTTCACCAAAATAATTATGAATCTGAACGATAATCAGCTTAAATAATTTCAATGACTTATTTGTAAATTAAGATTAAATCTTTTCTACAGATAATAAGTTCATTTTAATACATGCATAATTCTGAAAAATTATAGTAACTTTCTTATATATTAATAAATTGTTCTGTTAACTCTAAGTAGAATACTTTAGGCAGTACATTTTCCTATATTATTGATTGACAAAATTAATTAGTATGTAATGTATCCGAAACTTAATGTATAACAATAATAATGCTCGAAAAAGAGGAAATTTTTTTACTATAATTTTCTTCCTGAAATCATACTGTTTGAAACGAAACCAATGCTGAGGATTTAATCAAACTGGAAGCTAATAACAAGAATATGAACAGTAAAATAAAAAAAACTCTGACAAAAACTTAGTAAATAATGGAAGTGAAGAGACTGGCAAAAAATATTTTCATATGTTATAACAAATGGTAATTTGTCAATTTATATGCAGGTTTAAATATTTCCCCCGATATATGAACCTTTAGCCGTTCCGTTTAACCAATCGAGAGGAAATTTCAGGTATAATTATCCAGAGATGTGTCTCGGGAATCTATGAACGACAAAAAGAGGAGCACACACGGTTATGGTTATAGGTAAAGAAATTTAAAATTTCTGTACAACAACCACTTTTTTTTCACAAAATACTCAGCTCATGTGAAAATCCTTTTGAGCATTTGAACGGAAAGTGCATCACAAAAATATGAGAGCCTGTTATGCCCACGAAAAAGCAGCTCTGCGAAAAGTCACCCAAAACACGATCGGGTGCACGATCGAAAGCAAACACCATCGCGTACGATAACTGGTCACCTTTAGTTCGTATTTAAAACACTATGATGGTTTGAGCGATATATGGATGGTAAGCTGCTGTTGATGTGACTCTGCTCTTCTTTTGTGAGAGCGGTAATGCTTTTTGTCAGTAAGATAACGTCCGAATACGTGCTTGAAGCATCATCCAACGCATTTTGAAGGATTAAAAGAGCTTCTCTGGCTACCATTTTCCCCTTGTATCTCACCAATCAAACCCGTCTTGAAACCAAGCCCGGCCATGCTTCCAAGTCATACCGCAAGCCTCTCAGAAGATGAACAATGGCATTGTCTAAGAGGCAATTCCGTTGTTCATCTTCTGCATTTTCTTAGCATGCATTATCTAAGAGAGCTTCTATTAAATATCTTACATGTTATATTATTTTAGGATGTGATATAAAATAAAACTGTACAGTTAACACACATACAGGCAAGTTTATTTGTAACTAAACAAATCTAGACACGTTTGATTGTTTGTTGAAAAACTACCATTTCCAAGCTTTGATATCTAATTTTACTTTTAAATTTGTTGCATTCAACGCACATACATATAAAAATAGTTTTTTTTTTTTTTTGATGAGTTAATATTTTCTCTCCTGCTTTCTGATTACCTCACAGAATATTTAATCAGAAAAATTAAATAAATTACTCATTCGGAGTTAACTTTTTAATGTTGCAACTAAAAAATAAAATGAAAGGGGAATTATTAAAAGAAAAGTAAAATTCTAATAGAAAACATATTCTTTACCTTCAGGCTCCAATATTAAAGAAATACTATATGAAACTCAAAAACAATATTAAAAGATTCTTTTAACAAAACTTCTTCAACCGTTATTAATAGAAATAAGACTTATAAATAGTCAAAATATAATTTTATCCAGGGAAAAATCCCTATTCAAAAACTTTTCAAGATGGATATTTTATAAGAGAATATGCCTTAGGTAATTCCTGATTGTTACACAGGAAGTGAATTACATGAAAAAAATATTCGCCTCAAAAGTTGTGTATAAGGCAATAAATGAAAAAGGAATCAAGGCTTAAGCTAATTCTATGAATTATAATTGTTCCTTGAAATTTTCTTATTACTGCTCTTAAACCATACATTTTACATACAAACTGTAGTTAAAATCTCTAAAAGCAATGCAAGATTTCATAATACTTGAACACATTCAAGGAAATAATAAGTTAATTATTTCTTTTTCTTTATATTCAAGGTGATATCCTAAAGTTCCATGACTGTTATTACTGGTATTGTCTGAGTAAAAGCAGAGTGATTGAAGTTGGTCACAGTAAAACATTTCCACAACACTTCTTTACTCAATTCCCTACTTTATTTTAATGACTGTTATTATATATATTGTCTGCGTGAAAGCAGTGACTGAGTTTGGTCATTGTAACATTCCCGCAACACTCCTTTACTCAATTCCCTACTTTAATTTAATGTGTGAACAGACGTATTTTTTCTACGATATTTTTACCTCGTATTTTGGACTACTTGCGATTTAAGAATGGACTGCAAAATCAATCAGCATGTATGTCAAAATAACATTTTTATGAAGCTCGGTAAATTTTCGACCAAATTTTTTTAAATGTTTTGCATTACTTTTTTTTGATAAAATTTCAAACAAGGCAATGATTTTTTAATAGAGCTCTCATTTTAAGGTAGGTCATCCATTTTAACCTGTCAAGCTTTCAGAGTGGCTTAACATCCATAAAACAAATGAAAATATAGAAAACTCATTCAAGAAGACCATCATATAATTATTCAAGGATTTTTGAACACGTAGGAATCAGTTATGGAGTTTGCCAAGAAATTTTGAGTACCTTTTTGAACATGCAATGTATTGCAGAAAAGCTTCTTAGAAGACTCCTGACAAACAATCAAAAGAAAAATAAATGGTCGTTTGCTTTGAATTTCATGTAAAAGCTAATGAGGGTATCAGATTCATTTCTAAGGTCATCACAGGTGTAGAAGGTTGGATTTCTGTCTTTCTCTCTCTCTTTGACCCCCAGAAACGAAACATCAATCCTAACACTGCAAGAGTCCAAACACTCCAAGACCGAACAAAGCGCATAAAGAGTGGAAAGCAGCATTATTTATGCAGGTGTAGAAGGTTGGTTGGTTACATCACAGGTGTAGAAGGTTGGATTTCTGTCTCTCTCTCTTGGACCCCAGAAACGAAACAGCAATCCTCACACTGCAAGAGTCCAAACACTCCAAGACTGAACAAAGAGCATAAAGAGTGAAAATCAAGAAATAGATGATCATTATGTTTCTCCACGTCCAAGACATTGTTCATTGTTTGTCCCTTCAAATACTACAATAAAATTTGACTTAAACTGTGATATTCTGAGGCATTATATGAAGGTAATGTGACAAGAAAACAATCAGAACTTTATCTCATCACGAGAAAGCTTAAGCACGAAACACCTCTTTGAAGACAAAGTTCTTAGCCCATAGCCACGTGAAGGTTGTTTCCTACCCACTCTATTCTCCGGTGATTTTGCATTTTTAAAGACTAAAAAGATCCAACAGTGACGTTTTGCGCTTGTATCCGATATTCATGAAACTCGTAAGCAGTCTTTGACAACTTTTTAGAGAATGATTTCAGATGTACTTTCGAAGGGCGAAAACACATGTGGGATTTTTTTTTATTGAAGGCAAATAAAATAATTCGTGCACCACAAGTATAACAGGGAGCTTACAAAAGTAAGTAAAGAAAGCAAAATAAAATAAAAAATAAATTACATACATAATGAAATAACAAAAATAAATAAGTTACAAAAACAAAAGTACATTGCAAAATAAAACAATTACGAAACAAAAATCAATGCAATGAAGTTACAAAGATAGAAAAACGTAAAATTTATAAAAAATTACGAAATAAAATCAATTAATACACAAAATAAAGTAAGCGAAACAAGTTGAAAAAAATTAGGAGACGAGTTGTGTGTGTGTGTGTGTGATTTTAAGAGCATGAAGCTTTGTTTTCAGGCATTTTCTTTCTTTCTTAAATTCTGAACAAAAATGAAAGGATGCTCACACTTTGCTCCCCACCATCATTACACTAACAAAGTTTGGAAGGACACAGGTTAAGACTATTGAGGTACGCTTTAAAATTACCTTTGCCAGAAAGGTATCGCCTGATTTTATAATTTGTAAGAAAATTATCACAAAATAGTCTTTGTGAATAAACCAGTGGGATTGGAATTAGTTTTTATTTTTCAAAGAAAATAAGTCAATCATTACGTAGTTAATCAGTAAAATTTCTCCATTAAGTTTTTTTTTCTCATCTTAAAGAAAAAAATGATTGATCTCAAGACAAAATTGATAATTAAAAAATGTTTAATAAAAAACCTAATTGTTTGAACAAAATAACAATAACATCTTCCCAGCTTTCCCCGAACTCAGTTTGAGCAGGCGAAACGTACTATCCTGGCTCACATCCCAAGTGTAGCTCGGACACTGAAAATTTCACTGCGTAATCAGTCTTTCATGAATTATTTCACATGTGCTTTTTATGGTTTCGACTAATTGAAAAGTACCACTGGGTGGAGTTTTCTGCAAAAAAAAAGAAGAAGAAGAAGAAAAAGAAGACTTTCTTCTGTGCTGAACACCTCCCAGCATGCTTGTCTGAAAGACATTTTGTTGACTACATTCCCCAACAGAGAAAAAAAAACTAATCCAGCACTTCATTGTATTATTTGTTGTTCAAAGAGTGAGTAAAGAAAGAAGATAAAAAATAATAACAAGATGTTATACTGTCTAGAATACAATTTTGGGTTAAGTGTAGCATCGCGTTTTCGAATTTATCATACATAATCAAATTTTGATTAATAATTTCATAATACATTATGTAAATGCAAAATATGTAAATAAAACTTGTAATTCAAGATAAAAGCTGGGTATTCTAAGATTTATATTTATAGTTAGAATAAATTGACTTCAAAGTGTAATGATTTCTACCGTACAGAAAGCCAACTTTACACAGGTGAATTCCTCATTTATTTAAATAGATTTTTTGATGTTAAATTTAGAAAATTTTTTGTGCAAATTGTGCTATTATGTTTTAAAAGATATGTATGCATGAAAATAGGCAAACAAAATTGACATTCTTTTTTATTCACAACCCAGAAATAAAGTGAGCCAGGAAGTGGTTAAATCTACAAAACCTATTAAGGTGACCGACTACTTGCGACCACTTTTTTAAAAAAAATGGAGATATGGAAATTTTTTTGTTGTTTTTAGATTTGCTTAGAACCATTTAACAAAAATATGCTAAAATTAAGAAGAGATAAAGAAATTATTATAACTAAAATAGGAAAAAATTGGTAAACATTTACAAAAACATAACATAAACGCGGCCCATTCTGCGCTAAAAGTTTATAAACAATTTTCAATTTTTTCAATTCTGATCTGTTGCTATGTTATTCATTTTTAAAATGACCTCCAGCATAAGATATTTGTTAAATTTACAAAATCTAGAGCACTTTATCTTAGTAATTATACGAAATCTCTTTAAAAAAAAAAACAGTGAGAGTATATATTCAACCATTGCAAAGAGACCTGATAACATATTTTGTAATAAAACAGTGATTGATAAATCTGAAGGTTAAAATGCTTCTACTATTATACAGAACATCCACAAAAAATTCAGTTAATTATTTCAAAATTTTTGTAGCAATCGCTGGCCCTATTTGAGCATTTTCAAAAAAAAAAAAAATTTCCAGTAAAACGCTTTATAAAGTATGACATCTTGATTAAAGTGATGACATCTGCTTTTACTAAAATACTTGTAGTTTTTCTTCTAGTGAACGGAAAATAAAAAACTTCGTGTTTTTATACAACTAATAAGATAGTCTATAAAGTAAAATCATAAAAAATGTGTCAATTTTTGGCAAAATTAACAATTTTAGGGTAGTCGGATACCTTAATATTGTTTGCGCTTCTATTAAGAGGAATTTTAGATTAGTCAGAAACAAGAAAGTTTTTCCTCTCCTTTGTTCAATAAATGTATAGGAATGGCTCTATCTGGCTCTTTCAATTACACTTTTTCCAAAACGAATAATTCAAAAATAAACAATAGAGATCTGCGGTAATATGACTTTTAGGTTTAAAATTGAACTTTAACTTATGGTTACTGGAAATCATAGTATTTATTTAAAGAAATAAAGATTTCATTCACACACACATTGAACTTAGAATTATTCACTTCAGAATACCAAACAACATAAAAAAATGACAAGGATTTTTCCACAATCCGTTTGTAAAAATCGACAAATCGCTTGGGAGAAGCAACTATTGTCCAACAGTCTGGGTATGGTCTAATATTTTACCCCTAATCTTTCAAATCAAACTGGTCCCTAAGATTTTTTTCATTTTTGTCTCGCGGAGAAGAATGTGGGTGATGCTTTCTTCTAGATGAATATTCCTAATGGATTCTTCTCCCAGACAACACTTCGAAATATGAGGTAGGTATGCTTCAGTAATTGATAAAGATGCTTGAATTGTTATGCAAGTATTGTTAAGGTGCAGAAAAAATACACATCGAAAAAAATTTAAGACAGTTTAAAAGCATTTTTAATGGATCTTTTAATCATTATGAATTACTGGAAAAGGAATTTAAACGTTTTTTTTTATTTTATTTTTTATTTTGAGTTATAATTTAAATGTCTAGATCTTACAATATTCGTGTCTAACAGTGTTTCTTTCACTTTTCTAAATAATGTTCATGGGTGATGAATCATGCAGAGGAAGGATAAAAACATCATTATATATTAATTTTGTCGCAAATTTGTCCAATTGTACTTTGGTTTTTGATTTGATTCATAAAAGTGTGACATCTAACTCTATTGAAACGTTCATAAAAGTCTTTATAAACTTGCAGTAAAAGTTTATCTTTTTTTATTTATAAGAAGAAGAATTTGTGTATTGTGCAAGCTACTTTTACTTTTTATATATTTTTTGAATGATTTTATTTATTTCAAGTATTGTTTTAAAATTTTTCTTGTCGTTACTATAATTTATGACGTGGCTAGACTTAGTATGAGAAGAAAAATAATTCTTCCAATATTTATGTATGATTAAATCCTGAGTTAACACGTTTTATACATAAACTTTTATGGATCACACACACACTAGAAGTTTTCACTCCTGTGTCTTTTTCTTTTCTTAATTACATTATTGAATTTGCTGTTATCCTACAAAAAATATATTATTAAAAATATAAATGTTTAAAATTAAATATATATATATAGTAATACCAGGGAGGAAAACATCAAAGGAAGGAAAAGAAGTAGCAAAGTTCACAAAATATTATTACATAAATCAGATGAGACAGTAAAAAAGAGGATGGGACTTCGTATTCATCGATTAATCGTTGCTTAAATATATGAATATTACAAATTTCTGTCTTATTTATATAACTTTTTTCTTCAAAAAGTTACGACACTCATTTGTTAGAATCACAAGGATATGTAGGTACATAACTTTGTATTGTTTTATTATAATATTTATTTATAGTACAACTTGAAAAGTTATTTAAAAAATTAAAACATTTTAAAATTATTTCTTTTTTAATATAATTAGGCTCGAAAGCGGTGGATGAAAATTTTAAAACCCATAATTTATTTCAAAATTAATTTTTGTGCACTATTTTTACGAAAAAAAGATTTTTTCGTATCTATCAGATATTTAAAACCTATTAACACTATTTTACAGATCATAGAAATAATGAGACATAAGATATTATGGTATCTAATTGTTATTATAATTCACGTGGCATTATTTTAATTACATAATTTATCGTTATCCTAAAAATGTATGATCTTAAATCTGCGCTTTATTTCAAGTGTGTATGACTACCCTCCGCTGAAAACTAAAATAAACTTTTATCGTCTAAAATTTATCAGAATATAAATTAATATGTTAATTAGAGCTCAATTAATATTTTTCTTTGAAGATAATATGACATTCATCTACTCCGTGGGAAGTATTTTTACAGTCTTTCTGGATATCTTGAAAAGTTGGATGCACACATGTTTGTTACATATTCTTTTCTACCAAAATTAATTGAAGCTGCATGAAATTTTAAGGAACACGTAAATAATATTTACTCACTTCTACGTATTTACTTAATATAAAACTATTCCTTGCAACATATGCAGCAGGAATTTTGACATATATAACCCAGATGCTTCATTTACATCATATTCGAACTCTTTTTTCAGAGAAAATCCTTAAGGGATTATTTCAATATATCCAATTGCTTTTAAATTTTTAAAAGTTCACTTGTTATAATGTCTAAATTATCTGTTCTTTCGCACACCAAAATACCAAAATTCAAAATTACTATTAAGTTAACTATGAACGGTATTTTTAATGGAATTATTTAAAATGTGGAATTCTCTCCTGACCTAGTTATTAAGAAAATGATATAAATTAATTTCTTAATCTTTAACTTAAGGAATTAAAAGTTTAGCTAATGTGTTCAGCAATGCATAGAAATTGATTATATGTTATTATTAATAATTCCAATAAGTTGTTAAAATATTTCATTAAACATGTAAAGCAGTGCTTCTCAAACCTTCAATATTTGTGACCCAATATTCAATCGTAATTTTCATCGCGTAATTTTCATACAATAACAATCTATTGAGTTCAATATTACTATACTTTGATGCTAAGCCTACAATACAACACCCACCTCTTAAGTACCGCCAGCGTATATAAACGTCTCACTCATCTAGTGCATTAATTACCCCGGACATATATAGACGTCTTTTTGAAGAAAGATTTTTTTTTAAACACTGCTATCCATAAAATTATTCCTAAAGGCATTGAAATGCAATAAAGAACCTTGGCAGTGTTTGCGAAGGATCTACTTATTTCAGAGGATTTGCTTATTTATTCCTTTTGCACCCTTCCTTCCCCCTCAATACACCACATACGCTCATTTACCAGTTAAACGGTTTCATTGGGAAGCGAATTGCTTAATTTTTAATCAGCATTTAAAAGATTAATTATAAACTGTACAAATTATCAATATAGGTGTTAATTTTTGTATTTAATTTTGTATATAAGAAGCCTATGGGGTCACTAGTAATTATTAAACTTGTTATTAATTTAGTATATATTGTGTGGTAAATTAATTATAAAATACATTGCGCAGTACTGATATATTTATAGTATATTATATCAGTGTAAATGTATATTTTATATTTTATTATTTCAGAATGTATTTTATATGTGTTTGTTTTCAGTAAAGTAATTTTTTTTAAAAAAATAATCTTTTGTTTTCGATTTTTCAATATGCTCGAGCACACCCTAAGGGGCGCATCCCACAGTTTGAGAAACACTGATATAATGTACACTTCTTAACGTTTTCTTTAAAAGAACAAATGTTTCAATGATTAAAGTATTCCCATAATAGAGCTTAAAAATTTATATAATGAACACCTTAAGAATTTCTTTTTTTAAATTTACAGAATTTAATATCAAATATAAATTTCAATTACCAAAATTTTTATTATTTTCTAGTCCTGGAACTGATCAGGCTTTACAAATTATTTATATATATCTCTTCAGTAAGACAATTTTTCTTATTACTATTATTATTATAAAGGCACATTAAATTTCAGAAGGAAACCATAAAAGGGAAAATGAAACAAAAATATGCACACATTCTTTTTACTTAAATTTCTATAAAAAATAACTTAAAAGGAAAATACTGCATAAGTATATGCTGACAAAAATGTATTTGAAAGCAATTAATAAAAATCTTGTGATATTTCACTAACCGTTCCTTCTCACTACTCTACGTAAAAAGTCTAAAATCCGATAGAAATCAATTAACATTCCAAGTCAACTGAGTTGTTAGAGAAAACTGTTACTAGTTATAGTTGAAATACGCTATTATCATCGTAGCATTTGTACAGCATACATACATAATAATGTTAATATCCTAGAAATGAAAAAAGAAAAAAACAGAATAGTTTTACTGAGAAAAGAATATCCCATTCCAAGATAATAAGTATAGGTCCTCAAATCAAATTTAACTTTTTAATGCTCAGTTAGTTGCTTAAAATATTGTGAATATTGGCAGCAACTAGACCATAAGGATAAACCCCAATAAATTAACATTCAGTTATGTTATTATGTTGTAAATATTATTCAGGAACATCCCCAAATAAAAGTTTTATATTCCTCTTGAGCCATGATCATTGTTACAAAAATGTTCGCAAATTCTACTATGTTCAAAGCAGTATGTTCTTTAGTAATAGTATTACGGGAGATATCCCATCCCCAGACTTCCAATCATTTTAAAAACCAATATGTAGTTTTAATGTGTTCTACAACATGAAAAACAATTATGCAAAATCACATACACAGAAGATTTTATACAACAATTATAATAAAGGCTTAATGCTGTCTTTGCATAATGTTGAAAAATAAGGCCCAAATTTGGATTATTTTTCCAGATATAAAAATTTCCAACTTTAATCTTGTATTCTGACTTTGCTATCCTATAAAGAGAGAAGCCTTTTTTATCATACAACTTACTTGTATCAGAGTTGATCCATTTTTTTTTGGGTATAAAATATGTTTCACATTTTCTCCTATACCGTAATACTAAATGAGGTATCCCTTTACGTGTTAAAGTAAAAATTTAATTATTTATGCAGTATTTTGAAATTTTAAAAATGCTATATTATAAACAGAGTTATCGATTATAATGCTGCAAATTTTCATGAAATTTAAGATATTTTTCTGTTTGAAAATGTGCTCCACGTTTTTGTTCTGTGTGTGTGTGTCTCGTAAGTTTGATAAAGATTGTCTTAAAACGCATTGTAAATAATATACCCTTCTCGTATATAAAGTACCGCTTAAGTGTAGAAACCAGTTAAGCTGCAGATTAGCTAGGTCAATCTGTACATTAATTAGACTGATCCGTTCAAGTGCGGAAAACTGTTTCATTTCTCAAATTACATAGGTAACACAGACCTGCTATGGAAAATATACAACGAAAATAATGGCTAAACTTCATATATTTTTTGGTGCTGATTTCAAAAATAATAATGGAAAATTTCTATCAGATCATGTTCAATTAAAAAATTCAATTTTACTTAAATTTTGAGGAATATTTACCAAAAGTATTTTTCAGAGTTAAATTTCTTCCCTACATGGATGATCTTCATCCTACCGTGGCGTAGCATAAAGAGTAGTTAGTATCCTATGACTCCTTCTGTCACAATATCTTTCTACTGATAGTTTGCCACAAGTTCAAGGCTCCAATACCGAATATAAGCTCCCTGCGGCCGATTCATCTCAGCCCTTCGTTCAGGTTGAACTAAATGATCTGACTAGAGTTCGAACCTTTCTAAAAGACAGCTGAACCATTGGGCTCCACATTGAAAAAAAAACTTAAAAGCCAAAGGAACCTCTTTTTATTTGTACAGGAATCGAGAAAAAGAATTTGTAAGTACTTTGAGGAAAACGAGAATCTGATGTTATGTTCAGATATTCCCGTGTTAATGAGCAAATTTAATATAATTTACGATAATCATGAATGGAGGTTGCTTATAGATTCATCGTAAAGGAGCCTTAAAGCTCTCTTTTTTCAACACGAAAGCCAGTAGGCATCTGTACCAACTAGATACTCGGTGTACTTTAAAAGAGCATTATGAAAACTTGACTCTTGCTTTCAACAAAATAAAATATGCTGACCACGGTCGGAAAATTTGTGGCTATTTGAAAGTTATTTCCATGCTTCTTGATCAACAAGGCTGCTATGCAAAGTTCCCACCCTACGTTTGTAAGGGCGGCAGCCGTGGTAAGACTAAATATCGGTTAAAACAAAATGGCAGGAAAGACAAAATCTTAAGCTTGAGACCGAAATTGTGATTTGGAACAGCTTAGTTGAGCCGAACAACGACCCCTTCTGCGTATCAAATTAGGTATTATGAAGCAGCTTGGCAAGGCAATTCAATGAGAGTGTGATTGCTTAAACATATGTGCAAAAAGTTTCCAGGTTTATCCAAAGTAAAGTTTGAAAAGAAGGCATCTTTGTTGATTTAGATCCTCAAGCTTATGAAGAATAAAGAGTGTTTGGGAGAGACTACCATGACAAACAAGTAAAAAGAAACACGTTGGTTGAGTCAAAATACATTTCTTTCACTCACATTTGTACACCCCCCCCCCAAATTTAGCGAAGAATAAGGTGAAAGGTTCCACTAAGACATTAAAGATATGGAGTTCAAATAACAAAGAAGATGGAATAAAAGTTGCTCGTTGACTACTGTTGGATGTTAACCCGAGATAGGCCCGAGTTTGAACATAAAAGAAGAATGATAAAAGGAAGTTTCAATGGGAAAAGTTTACATGTTTAAATAGAAACATTGTTTTACAGAAGGTCGTTCACACTTTATGGAACATTTGATTGTTACATTTTATCAATAAATACCGTATTTTCTGTCGAAATTTGCTTACATCTGATAGCCATGATTCTTGGAAATAGCTCTAGCTCGAAATTTTCATGAAAGTAAACTTTTTCTAAGTACTGTCATTCAAACTTTACTCCATTCCTCTTGAATGCTTTCCAAAGTCATTTCAGTGTTCTTGGATGCCGTTTTCATAAGATCCGTTTTAATAAACAGAAAGCACAAACGTCCATTACAGAAGCGTAGGGTGATTTTACACGTATTCATGAAATAGGATACACTTTATTTTTTGTTTCTGATTCTTTCTTTGCTAAATAAGTGGATGTTGACTTAGACGTGTGACTAGAGGCTTTGTCCATACGCGAAGCGAAGCTTTATCTATGTCCTTTACAAACAAAGTTGCAATTTATTCTTCAAAAACTGGTTTTAAACATTCTGTTGATACTAGAGTGAGTTAATTTTGGTTTTACTTGACTTTTTTTTAATGTTTAATTTTTAGGTGTTAGAATATTCTTAAACTATCATTGATGCCTTAGGGAGCTTTACCGTACATTGATGAATCAATTTCGTACAGTCATTCCCGTCAGGTGAGCAATAGAAGATTTATCTTCTTTTACTCCATTTGCTTAAATATACCCATACCACATCGAGTGTTAGAACAAATTTCCATTTTTCAGCAGCTAGGAATGTTTTACATAATTTTTTTTAATTTGTTTTTCCTTCAACAATATGCTTTAAAAAAGGAGACGAACTTTAGATTTAAACATCTGTTTTAACTTTAAATCCTTATGAATAAATTTAATTACAGTTCCGGAGGACATTTCTAGTTTCAATGCAATGAATCTTTGAGTCGGTGGATTTTCTTTTAGGACCAGAGACTTCACTTTCTTGATTGCTGCCTGCGTTTAAACAATCTTAAAATTAAGTTTCGAGGTCATGTTTTAAATTTACTTTGTACTAGATGCGTTTTCTCTTTCAAATTTAATACATTATAAATGCCTTTGATTGAAATGCAATAACCGAGATTTTTACACCACTTTTTAAATTGTTGATACGAATATTTTTCCATGAAAAGCGTAATAAAGAAACCTTCTAGCCATGCATAATTTTTAGGTACCATTTTTAAAATCAATCTTTTATTTTACATTCCAATCTGAATAAAACCTTAGCACACGATTATTCTGAAGTTTCCGAAGTTTTATATATCTCAAAATGTAAACTAGAAAATAAATTACAAAATCGTTTCCATAAAGTGTGAAGGACCTTCTGTGCACTTTGCTTTTAGCAGAGTTTGAAATTTGTTTCAAACTTTCATATACTTAGGCATAATGATTGCTTCTCATGGACAATCGTTTATATATTTTATGTAAATTATCTTAATAAAGACAAATTAAATTAGTATGTTGGCGATTTTTTTAAAACTGTTCCATAATTGGATGTAGGAAGTTTATACATAGTAGAAATTTCTTGTTTTCTTTCACCCACAGCCAAGTCGTAAAATCTGGTAACAATGAATTTCATCAACTTGCTGAAAAATCAATTTGCTTCATCAAGAATTGATATTTACATAGATTTAACTGTTTAAAAGCTACTGTTTATAGATATTACATGTAAAGTTGTTCGAGACATTTCCTTTTCAAATAGAATTATAGCAAAAGTATTGATTTCGAGTTTACAAAAAAACTTGACGAGATCGAAAAAATGGTCATCGTTTTCGAAGTTAGCACACCAAATTGCATAAAAATCACCGAAAACTTCATTTGTACCTTTGAAAAACTTCAATTACGTAGGTCTGTGTAATCCGTGAATTACCTAGATAATCTGCACATTACCTACTAGATACCCATTTAAGTTAAAATAAGATCTTTGGTGGAACAACAGAAAATCATTTCCGTATGCTTAATTTAAATGTTAATTACTTTTTTTTATATTTAAAGAATCCCATTAATACATTTGAACAATCAGCATATTAGTATATAAAATCAATCCTCAGTTAATTTAAAAGTTACAATACAAAGAATCTAACGGGTTAACATCATGGATGCGATTGCTTTATCTGTATGTGTAGCTATACTTTGTAATATTGGAGCTTTTAACATTTAATTTGTTTCCAGAAGATATGAGTCAATGTAATTAAATTTTATGTAAATTAATTCAAGGAGTCTTATCGAATACTTTTACTGTCTCTGTTACTCTATTTATAAATGTTCAGGATAAATTATTCTGTAATTATTCAATGTTCAATCAAATTCCTAACAGAAAGTAAATGAGAGAAACATACTTTTGAACTTAAGCGATACGGAAACTGCTAATATGAAGATTATCTAGTTAAAATGTGGAAAACTCTTGATTCCGCACTTTAACGAAAATTATTAATTAATATCCAGATAAGCTTGGTAATCTGCGCATTAACGGCTTTTGATCTTTAACGGCAACATATATTCTGCATGAACGACGTATAATTTCTAAATAGGTCTTAAAAGTTGATTTATTTATATGCTTTATTGCTGTTCCATAATCTCATACTTACACTGGATCAGAAAATTAATCATAAGAACCAATGCACAAAGTTTCAAAAACATGTGATAATCCCCCTTATATTTGTTATGTCACAATTCAATTATTTTAAGTCTTGTTAACCTTATTTCTACTAAAGCTGCTTTGATTTTTCAAAATTTGTATGATAAGAACAATGTGAGAGCAGAAATAAACTGCACCTTCGAAATTTTCTATATGAGCTGTCCACTTTTCAAAAGCAATTTTGACAGATAAAACAGAGAAGAGTTTAACTGAGTACAAATCGGGTGTAGAAGGAATTGTTAGTCCCTTTATTATTAACTGTGAATTCGTAAGTCGAGCCTTTGAGCAATAAGATTATTATAGTTACAACGTTCATCTCTTTCCCTTGTTTAACAACTTAACTTGTTTACCCGTACACGGTACGTGCTACGGAAAGCTGGCCACAACGGATTTGCCCGTACACTGTATGGGCACTAATATGCTCTTCCTTCTATCATTGACTTGAAGATATTTTTAATTCTTATAATGATATTATCCTCTAGTGAGACCAATTGTTTTACACTGCAGAGAATGAGGGGCATTTAACAAAGAAGACGTGGAGAAACTAATGACTTTGAAGAGAAAATCTTACGTAAAAATTTTGGTGAAGTTAGAGAAAACGGAATCTGGAGAACTCGATACTACCTTGAACTTTAATCGAAATACAAAGAACCCAACATAGTAAAAGGAATCAAGGCTTCCCAAATAAGGTGGCTGGGGCATGTGTTTCTATATGAGATGAAAATCCTGTTAAAACAATAACTTTCCAAACTCCAGAGGGAAAAAGAAAAAGAAGAACCCGAAGAACACAAGGTAGATGGTAACGTAGAAAAGTGGGTGGATGTCTTGGGAGCTAACCAATGGAAGAACATAGCATCAAATAGATCACAATGGTCTAAACAAACTGAGACAGCCTTGACTGGTAACCTGGTGTAGTTTTTGGTAAGACGCGAAAGAACTGAGATTATCACACAGTACTAGTATTTTTAAGAAAACCAGTTTCTTCGTAGTACTGAAATACTTCTCATTCGGGATTTTCTATGTGGATAATGTGGGAGTTTTCCATTAAAGGAAGGAATTATAAGATTCTTGAAAATATTCGATAAAAAACAGGGATTGGTAAGGTAATGTAAAATTTGTTGCTTGAGTAGAAATGAAAATGAAAAATAATCCATAAAATTCGATACTATTTGAGTTCCCATTGCAGTGTGTTGGTTGCGATAGCCTAGTGGTCAAGGTAACGGACTCGTGACCGGCGTGTCATGAGTTGAAGCCTAGTACCGCTGAAGAAACGTCATGTAATGTAAGCTCCCATTGCAATGTAAAACAGCATTGTACACCGTACTTCAAATTGACTTGTACATATAAAAACACACACAAAATCCTCAGTCGTTTGAAAAAAGGTACGAACATATGAATTTTTTTTGTATGACAAATATATACAAACTAAATATGTAACGAACAGACTTCATAGCATGCAGAGTGTATTTATGAAAAGCAAACATTTAGGCGTTTTGTGTTTCATAATTATAAAATAAAAAATAGTGTAAAAACATTAAAATTGAAAATTAGAATGAAATTCTTTCATTTCCACATTATGTTAAGTATTATGCTCAATTACATGCCTTAAGAGGTTCAAATTAATATATTTTACGAATTTATTGCTTGTAATGAAATGAAATTCTATTGTTTATTCAAATGTGTTATATGTTCGTTTAAAAGTCAAAGAGAATATTAAGTGTCCCATTAAAAGTTTTTACTATAGAACAGTCACTTTTCTTAAGTATTGTCAAATATTGCGTTTCACACTTATAACTTTGAAAACCTAATGAAAAAAAAGGAAATTCTGAGAATAGTTATTTCCAAAGAGATCATATGATATACATCACTTTTAACTCCATTTAGTTTGATTAGATTTTATAGAAGAAGAAAAAGAAGCTTACACTCATGTCTAAAATCAAGGTCACAAACATGTTTTTCATTATAATTTTAAATTACCCAATTAAAAACTTTTAGAATTTGTATTTTATATATTTTGAAAACAGGTAGTACCATATTAACATTTAGTTTCAAAAAAGATGTCGTTCAGCTGTAGTTTTTGCACAATTACTGGATTGAGACCGTTAAGCATATGAGATTGTTTCCTGCAATTTTGTGAATATTGAATTAAAACAAACAAGATAGACTGTTAGCAGGGAGGATGACTTTTCATAACCTTTTAGATGATTTTTTGAGATGGAGAGCCGGTTTGCAGGCTTGAAGCTGCCCAATCTCAAGCGGAGGTAGCTCGATCATTACAAGTGGCCCGAAAGTAGTCCCCCAGATGTGGAATCAATTCCAAACAAGTAGTACAATCACCAGGAAGGTCAGCCAAGGTCGCCACAAAGCATCAACATCTATACATGATCGCTACTTGGTTTTAAGCGGTTGACGACATAAGTGGAAAAGGACTCCTCAGCTTGCTGGTAACCTTGCTGCTGTGCCTGGAAGAAAAAAGTTCAGGCAAATGCTCTACAGGCGTCTTGCAGAGACTGTGTTTTACGCCTAGCGTCCAGTCTTGTGTGTCCTTTTGACTGAATCCTACAGGAGAGACCGGCTATTGTGGAGCTGAAAAAAACAGTCGTAGACACCACAATAATAGGGGCGTGTTATTTTCAGAGATGAATTGAAATGTAGTAGATAAAGTGATTTTTGTCCACTCTTTATCTGGAGAGAAAGTGGAGCTCGCAATTAACAAAAATCGACAGTTTTCGTGGCAAAGGAATCCTTGTGTGTGGCGGCATAATGTTGGGAATTCGTATATCTCTGTACGTTTTCGATGCGAATTCTGTCAACTCACAACGTTACATGGATGAGATCGTGGAACCCTATATCAGTTTTCTTAGGTGCTATGGGCTCTGACTACATTTTTATGGACGAAACCGAGTGACCACACAATACTCACAACGTTGATGAATTTCATTATGGAGGGGATATTCACCATATGGATTGGCCTTCGAGGTTTTCAGTTGTAAATCCTATTGAACATATTCCGAAGGGTCTAGGAAAAGCCATTCCTCAGTGTAGACCTCCTCTCAGGAATCCTTAAGAGTCAAAAATCGTGCTTTTAGAAGAATGGACTTTGTTGCCACAAATACTTATTGACACCCTCATAAACAGTATAACGGCACGTTATGAAGCTAGTATAGCGGTGCACGATAGTCACACTTCAAATTAGACAGACTTTTAATGAGTTAAACGATTTCTCTCTGATTCATGATGTCACACTTTTTTATATATCTTGTATATTAATTCAAAATTAAAGCTTTTTATATAGTTGTGTTGCTATAATCTTTCTCACACTATAATACGTCTCTGCGCCGAATTTCAGGGCAACACACTGAATAGTTAAGCAATTTTCGTAGATTATGTGACCTTATTTTTCTTGTATTAGATCATGCAATATATGGCTTTATTTTATACCTTTCGAAGATAATTTAATTTTTGAAATTGCTAAAAAAAACCATAAATTCTTGGGTTTTTAAATTAGAATAAAATGCGAAGAGTATTCGCAAATAAAAAAATGTTATAAAGAATGCTTTTGCATATGTAATTTCAATTTGTTTCTCTGTGCCGCTATTTTGCAATGAATCCAGTAATTTCAGATTCAAAATGAAGCTTAAAAATGTATTTTCCAAGAAAAACCATTTTTATCTCTATTTCTAAAGAAAAAAAAACATAACGATTTTCTATTCGGTACATTAAACAAATTCCCATTTCTGAAAATTCAGTGAAATACGTAAAATTTTATTTTCATTTAAAAATGCAAGATTTTAGAATAAGATAAGGGACACTTACTGCTCTAGTTAGAATAAAAGTTTTGCTATAGCTAACAAGGCTCTTTTATACGATTTTTTGAACATTTAATATTGCATAAAAAATAAAGGCTGTATGAAAGGAGCTTAATGCAATCATTTATCTACAGTAAATGAAGTATGTTTACTTTGAAATACTAGCATTTAAACATAATTTCCATTAACAAAAGCTCATACATCTACTCTTTCAAGAACAAACATATAAATACAGTGCTTAAAATATTTTTTCAACTATCAGCGTTTTAAACATAGATGAATAACATTGCGTAAAATAGTCAATAAACCCTAATTTAATCTTTTCTAACTACCTTATTTTTAAGGGGACATGGTACGATTTAAGCAAAAAATTTTAATTTAAGGATTTTCAAAATTTTTTTGGTTGCCTCCTATGCGTATATGCTATGTAAAGCAGATTTTGTGCTCAAAATTTCATAAAAAGATAGCAATTTAATTTTATAAGGAAAAAACTTAAAATTTTTCAAGTGATTTTAAAATGCTACTCCTCCCGTAAAAATTTACATACACGCTTGAAATTTGATATACGAGTAAGTCAAACTATGTATAACAAAAGTTGGCATGGGATTTGCGATAATATGATTGGTATTCGTACAATACTTCTTTTTGTGAATGCTTATTGAAAATTTCTTAAAAAATGTACAAATTCTCAGTTTAATTATTTTTTAAAAAATAAGTATTGCTTTGATTCAAAAATGCATACCAACTTTAGTTACGTGTACTATTAGCAATATGTAAAAAAATTCAAAGTATTTGGCACAATAGAAAAAAAAACCTTAGCATTTTAAGTGAAGACAGACTAGTTATTTTATCTTTCCGAGATAAGTAAGTTTAAAGTTTTGATTTGGCATAGGGATATGAATAAAAACGAACGTAACAGCTATCATAATTCTGTGCTTTTCAAGTTTAGAGCTTTCAAATTTTAATCCATTTCAATGAAATGCAATCAAATATAGAAATAAAATTTTAAGTTCAAGGAGCTAAAAACTGTACTATATACTCAGATAAAGTTATTCAAATTAATATTTCTTTACTCCAAATATTTCTTGGCATGTGCTGCTCATTTTTTCTCTCACACAATTTTAGAAATATTATATTTTTATAAAATGAAATATTGTCATTTTTTACGGGCATAATTAATTATAATACAACTGATGGTTGCTGCTGTACAATTACTATGCATATATCAAAATGTACTTCTAATTTTCTTGAAAACATTTTACAGATATTAAATATATGTTTTTATATAAATGCCTTCAAAATTTATTGATGTATTACAATTAAGTTGACCCTGTGATAGATTATATCTAAATGTAATTGAGTCGGTGGGAAATATGTCATATCAGAGAATACAAGAAGAAATAATTTAAAATTACAAATGCAGATTTTTTTATTGATATATAATACTTTGTGACAAATAATGCTTAAAATTAAACAAATAAATGCTTATGTAAATTTCATTAATACTGTTTTTATAATTATTTTAGCTCTTCGGCAGTTATTAAATTTAGTTATAAATTTGAAACAGTTTTGAAAAATTCAGTTCATTTCGTGAAATAGTTTTTCAATTTACGCTGCTAATTATCATAGAAACGTTAAGTTTTTTAAAAAAATCTCTTGACAATTAGCTATTTAAATGCAGTTAAATTGTCGAATAAAAAATTTCTTAAATAAGTTGTCTAACTTCAGAATATGTCAGGGTGCAGTAAAATATCTCATCATGTTTATATATCTTAATAAAATCAGTGAAGTGCTATCAAAAAAACTATTATTTTTAGTAGAGATATATTTCACAGCTAAAGAGTAAATTATACTTTTTGTCCATCAAATATTTCCAATATAGCTTATTGATCACACAAACCCTAGTAATTTTTTAATCTAGCAGTACATATGTACTGTTGCTACAAAATTCTCTAATAAAGTAGTATAACCAACCTTTCCATCTCCAATGACCTTCGAAAAGCAATAGCAATTTATTTCACTGATTCTGATTTTCACGTGCTCAATTCCCATCGCAACAACTGAGTAAATCAAAAAGGATCATCACCGCCCTTTCGATCTCTTAACAGGATCTTTCGCTGCCATTTTTATTTCTATTTTATTCATTGTCATCGATAAGGGGTCTTAGTCACCTCATCTACTCAGACTTCAACAATTCCTCGATTCAGGTTAATTAAAAAAAGTCATCAATGAGAGCAGATAGTTTATACATAATGTGATTATAGAATCTTTGTAATTTCTTAGTTGTACTAATGAACTTTTTTGTTAGATCTTTATTGTTGATTTTCTTCATTGACTCAAGTTAGTTCAATCAATTGAATTAGAGATTTGATTTATTTATATTTTTCCGTGTTTATTGCTATCATCTCACTTTCTTAAAAAAAAAGAGCAAAATGTTATTGGAATGTTATATATATATACAAAATAGTTATAAACCTAAGATAACTAGTCAATATAGTGAAAGTATTAGCCACAGTAGTACTAGAGCAAACTCCTGGCCTTAGAAACCCGGATTGCAGGTTTAAACAAAGTTCTGCGGCTAGTATACCTTCAACTGTATTTGCTAATACTCTGGGCCATAGGGAAAGAGAAGAAATGTCAGAATAATTTTTAACAATTACAAATAAAATCTATTGATATGAAACGATAAAATTACAGCCTAAAATAATTACTAGAATAATTTAAAAACAATCAGATGAAAAACTTACCTAGGAGCACAGCAATAACCATTTTATATATAATTCAATTTCATAAATTCAAATAAAACAGCAACATTATTTTATGTATGAATTTATTTGTTAAGTGACTCTCATTGCGTTCTTTTGGGATTTTATGCGAAGAATTTGTATATTTCAATAATGAGATTAATAAATACTAACATGCACAGGAAAATCATTGGAAAGTTCATACAAGTCTAAGAAATCCAAATTATAGAATTATGTATTAATTACATATTTGCAATACTTACAAAAATTATTAAAAGTTTTTCCAGAGGTATTCATTTTTTCTCAGCATCATAGACTGTCTCTAAGAACTTAAAATGTTTTCCAGAAAGTTACAAATCAGACGAGACTTAGAAACCAAAAAGATAAAAAAACTTAGTCAATTTATCTTCGGTAAAACGTGTAAACTTATATTATTACTTGTTTAATTTGCTAAGAAAAACGAAATATTCGTATATAATAGAATAATTTGCTTCTAAATACTTTTGTTCCAGTTGCTGTGTAATAATTTTGTTTTGTTTGCAGAGTTTAAATTCATAGTTTATTAATGTCGCATTATAAATCAACTCGATGGCTATTGAAGATGCATATCTTAAATTTGAAACAGGACGACACCTGAACAGACAAACCTCTCTAGAAACTACTACAAAAGAGGATGATGAGTCAATGCAAATTTAACGTGCATTAGCACATCTACACGTTAGGTGTTTAGTAGCACTAGGGCTTGAACTCATGATACGACGGTCACGAGCTCCTGTGATTGACCACGTGGACATGAATTTCAACTGAAGTCACGCTTCTAGATTTTGTTTCAACTTAATCATGTTGATTCAGAATTGTGGAAAACTAATGTAGACTATTTATGTGCCATAATATAATACTCTTAGTTAAGTAAAAGAAAAGTCAGATTTCTTTAAAAAATCATTAATTCTGAGTGAAAATTTTATGAAAAGGCATTGTTTAGGTATAGTTAATTGATGATTTATGTACAAATATAACTTCTCAAAGGCTATCCGCTTGATATTATATAATCATGCAGGTTGTGAATAACTAAATGTATACCACACGCTTAAAATCTGAAGAATCTTTGGAATAAATCTTTGAAATGTAAGAATAATTTTACAAAAAATTCTCCCCTGAAATCGGATAAAATTAAAAGTCTTTTTATTCTTCTTCACGTGTTTTCTTTAGTTTAAGGCAAATATTGAAATACTTAACTTATCATGGTTACTTTTCATATAATGAATAAGCTTAATTATTCACTAATTTCATGAGTAATTAATTCAGTTCAGTAATGAATGAAGTTAACTATGCGGTATAAGCTATCGAATGCAATTTATAGACATAAAAAATATAAAACATGTAAAATTGCTTTCTAATGTTAATATAATTGTACAGCATGATTTAAAATTAGTAGCAAAGACTAATACAATCTATATAAGTATGAATATAAAATATTTTTATTTAGAATATTCAATTCTTTTCACTCTCTCTCTCTCTCTACATTGAAAAATTACTTTTAAAATGTCCGTTCAAATATATTTCCAGTGTTTACTTGTATATTGTCTGTTTTTTCTTTGTAATGAAAAAAATCAATTAAGATATTAATAATGCATAATGTTAATTAAAATAGCATTACAATTTAATATTGTAACACATTTCCCTTATTTAAACATAAATAAGTCTTGTTTTGCTGCATTATAAGCTGAAAATTTTTTAATAAAGTTGTTCTGTGTGTGTGTTTGTGTGTTTAGTTTATTCCCCTACATTCGCAAAATTGTAAAAGAAGTATAAAGATCCAGAATATAATTAGCGCATATGTTTGAATTCTCATTTACAATTTTTATCACACCATATTGTAACAGACACGAACTAAAAATGTAAAAAAAAACCTTTGAATCATCTTTTAAATGAATTATCATGTTCCAAAATATTTTTCACATTTAATTAGCATATATGTTTTAATTTATTATTATTTTATGTTCAGTTTGTTCTCACATATGACTCTGCTTAGTTTCATTTTGTTTTCAGTTTCATGTCTGAATGGATTTTTGTCTTACAAAGTGATTTATTACCTTGTTTTTGTCGCTTTAAGCAATCTTTTCTATATCTTCGCTAAACGAGTCATCTTCAATTCCACATATAATTCCGTCATTACATCTGTTTCTCGGTCTTAAGGAAACGAATTTATACAAATTAAGTGACTAAAATAGTCGTCAGGTCGTCTAGATGCTGAGAAACAAAACTACTTTGATCATCTTATACTTGAAAAATTCTATTTTAGGAAAAGTATTTAATAATTCACTCCGAAAATTGGTTACCTCAAGGAATATAAATTCGATCATAACTATCAAAGGGTTCATTCATTTCCTAAAAAGTACACATGAGAAAAAAATAAAAGTATGAAATAGGACGAACTAAGCTCAAATTTAATCAAGTGGTGGCTGATTATCGAAGAAAAAAGAGTTAATTAAAGGGAATGCATTTGTAACTCAATACAATAAATCATAATGTAACTACTTAAGATATAAAAAATGCAAATTTTGCTACAGTTTCAAATAATTAACTTTACATCCCTGTTAAGTAAGTTGCTCAGATGCACTAAAAATAAAAGTAAATGCCGATAAATATTAAAGGAACTTAATTTTTAAAAAAAACAATACACTGCTTAATGAACAATGCAAATACAGAAATCTCAAGTTAAGTTGCTATTCATGAAAAGCAATTATCGTTATGTAAAGGCGATTTCTCAATTTTGTCTAATAACAATCATTATTATCCAGTTTTTTTCAGAATTAATTACTGTCAGTTACAGTTGTTTGGATTGTAAATGAACTCTGAGTGTCAATGATCACGTTCCGGTGTAGTGTTTTTATTGTATTTAAAATGTGAAATTCGCTTGTGTTTTAATACTCCCCAAATACTCACTGTTTCCTCTTAATATTTTGCTTTAATATTTGAAAGTTTAATGGACTTTGAAGTTTTAGCTTGTTTTGGATCAATTTAATCAAGATCAAATAAAAAAAATTCACTTGAAAAATTAATTATAAATAAAATATTTATTACAGAGAACGATAAGTGTTTAGATTTTAAAAGGTTACTATGAACAAGTAATATAAAAAAATAAGTCAATTCTAAAGAAAAGTTTTATTTTAGTTACTTTTTATTAAACAGTTAAAATTAATATAAATATGTATACACATATGATAGAATCAGAATATTAACTGACAAAAGAGAAAGCGATTTTTCTTGCAATTTTCCAATTTTTTTTCCATATATGGTATTGAACTATATATTTTTTTTTGTGTTCCTTACTATTTATTCTTCAATTAAATTTAATTATTCTAAAAAAATAGTATAGTAAAAAAGAAATCACATTTTCAGAAATAACGCCATCCCAAACGGGATTTGAAAACCCACGACCTTTAAATTAAAAGTCCAACGTGCTCCAAAAAATGTTTTCTTATTCTTTATACGCTGTAAGACTATTATTTTCCTTTGATACTATTTATTCCTCTTTTAATTTAATTAATGAATTAAATTAATATTTGAAAAATGTATTAACATAAAGTATCATCCACTACAAGTTTAAAGAAATGTATTTGAACTTGAATGGATGAATGGAAAGAACTTAGTTAACGATTGATTATTAGAATAAGATATATAAATATATATATACACTCATGGACAAAAAAAAATTAGCACCCCAAGAAGGAATCGTCAAAATGAAACGAAGTTTTACATAAGTAATGACTGCTTTGATATCAGTAAATGATTCGAAAATTAAAGAAAAAGGGTCATTTGTTTCAGAGAAAAAGGCAAAAGAACGGAGGATTTAATACCCTGTTGAACTCCCTCTAGCGCAAATGCACGATGCGATACGATCGGGTATTGAGGCATATAAGTTCTGTATGAGATGTCTTGAGACATTTCGCTCCATATTTGCTGTAACCATGTCTCTAGTTCGTTCAAACGCCTGGAATGCCCAACTTACCGTCACACATGATCTCAGATATGCTCCTTTGGAAACAAATCTGGGGATTGGGTAGGCCAAGGAAGGGTAGTAACATTGCGGCGACAATCTTCTGACACCCGTGCTGTGTGAGGCTGAGCATTGTCTTGTTGATAAATGGCTCCTGAGAGCCGTTGTATGAGGGGCAACATATATGGTTGCAGGATGTCATGGACATACTGCTGGGCTGCCATGATGCTACGGATCAATACTAGGGGTGACCATGTATTGTTGACAAGGACACCCCATACCATTACATCAGTGGTTGGAGCGGTGTGTCGTTGTACAGCAAAGGCAGTATTGAGACGTTCACCACGCGGTCTCCACACACGAACACGATTGTCATCGCTGCTGAGATTGAATGTGGATTCGTCGCTAAAGACGACCTGGTTCCGCTGCAGTCCAGTTTCCTTGTTCGCTACACCACTCCAAACTGAGGCGTCAAGGACAGCGTGCGTAATGGGCGCTGCGATCTCAAATGTCCTTCAGCCAGGCGCCTTCATATAGTTCGATAAGACACAGGGGCCCTAGTGAAAGAGCTACCTGGGTCAGGATGGCGGTCGATGAAGCAGTTGGCTGTACGCGTGCATTTCAAACGATGTGGTGGTCTTATCGACAACTGGTCTGTCGAGGGCGTCTTGAGCCTGGTCTTTGTGTAAATGACATCTCTCGGTCCACTGGTTCCAGTACCTCCTCACAACACAATCAGAGCGGCCTAATTGACGAGCCGCACGCCTAGCTGACCACCCGGTGTCCACCATGCCGATGATTCTCCCCCTCTCAAACTGCGATAGCTTCTCATATTGTCTTCGAAAACGGCGTAATGGCATGTCTACCTCAGCGCTTCCTTTGTAAGCAATTCAGCACACTGAAACAAGCTTTGGTTACCTGTTTTATACTCCAGGGAGAACGACGTTAAAAGCTCTCTACCGGCTATACGTAATGCACAATCACACTGCATTTCATATCGTTTGCATATCTCCCCGACATGTATCTTCATACCAAGTTTCGTTACGATCCCGCAATTATATATACAGGGTGTCCAGCCTTAATGTGACCCAATAGCTAATTCCCGAACCGTTTGGTTTAGACATGTACTTCCAATTTGAAAACTGTTTTTAAAAAGGTAAGGAATGTTTTTACGTGCCTTTCAAACCAAAAAGCCTATTTAGAAAAAAATAACAAAAATTAATTTTAATACGGTCCCCAGGTCCTATCACTTGTATTTAGGAATAGATGCAATTCACACAAAAACAAAGTAAACACTAAATGTTTCATTTTATTACGATAAAAACTGACTGAGTTATGCCTACATAAAATTGAAGCATCTGAATTGCTCAGAAAAAGGGGTCGTATATACATTGAATTTAGAGAACTGTAATTCACTATCTACAGAAAGAGCAAAAGAAAAACATCATAGATTGGCAATTTGTATTGCTGTATGGCAAACAATAAAAGTTAAATTAAAGAAATACAATTTGTACCGAAAAGATTAAAACAACTTATTTTAACAAATAGCAACAAAAGAATACAAGATTTGCCGTTCAAATTATAGCATTATGTAGAATGATGCGCCAATCATGAATCATGGGCTTTATTATATCAGAATGACCAAATTAACTTAAATAATGTTCCAAAAAAATGACTGCCTTCCGCAGAAATGCAGTATTGAACCCACGTCAGAACCTCCGACTGTAGCTTCTGCAACAGAGTTGGTGTCAAAGACCTGCATGCCATGCTGATTCGATTGAGTAAATCGGATTTACTCGTGGATTCGCGTTCGTACACTTTGCTTTTTAGGAAGCCCCAGAGAAAGAAATCCAGAGGACTTCGGAAACTTCATCTTCTAAAAAATCGGCTAATGGTCCAGATAAAATTTCCGTGAATGATTCTGATGTTAAAGGTCCATCGAATACATTGGGCCAATTAAGGTGCTCTTACATATTCCGCACCACACATTCACCAACCAGAGCACTTGGTGGCGATTCGGTCGTATTAGATGTGGATTTTCGAAGGACCAATAATGCGTATTAATAGTGCCTTGTCTTGAGAACTGGCATTCATCCGACCACAAAACTTAATTAAAAATATCTGGATTTTCATCCAGTGTATTTAAGACGAAATTGCAAAAATCAAAACGACGCTACTGGTCTCCGGGCATTAGTTCCTGAGCCAGGACTGAACGATAAGGATATGCACTGTACGTATATAATATGTTCCACACCGTCGATTTTGAGTAGGAACTAGCCTTGCTAATATCCCGGACACTACTTTCAGAATGAGCCAGGGCATATCCTAGAACATCCTCAGCGGGTATCCGCAAGCTTGAAGGTGTGGCACGAGACAACTCCCGGTTTTATACAAGTGTTGAACAGCACGGACAATTGTACAATAAGATGGATGTCTTCGACTGGGAAATTTAATTGCATCAAGTCTTGCCGCCTCTCTCTTATTTCGATTACACTGCACATACAACAGTACCATTTCGTAGTATTTTTCCTTTGTATACATCTCATTCTCCCGTACTAGAATTCGTAATATTGCAATTGCTAGCGACTACACAACAGATTTTTAATAATCACCATGATCAGTACCGCAGCAAATAATCCTGTTTTTTTTTGGAACTGCTGTTGAAATGTTTTCTTCATCCAAAATATTTTATTTTGTCTATATTTTACACGTACAGAATAAATTATATTTCTTAAGTACTCAATTATTTATTATTAGCTTAATTTATGTACTTTTAAATTTAAAAACGATTTACGTAAGAGTGACGTGCAAGAGTGAAAGTTTCCTGGCAGAGTTCCAATTAATTTCACTTTGGAGACGGCCCCTAACTAGCTTCTTGAAAACGGCAGAGAAAATTGAGGAAATATACGATTTTCAAAGTTCCATAACTCGGCCAGTTTTTATCGCAATAAAATGAAACTTTTTGTGTTTACTTTGTTTTTGTGTACTGCATCTTTTTCTGAATATAAGTGATAGGACCTGAAGACCATATAAAAATTTAATTTTTGTAATTTTTTTCTAAATAGTCTTTTTGGTTCGAAAAGCATGTAAAAACATTCCTTACCTTTTTTAAAACATTTTTCAACTTGGAAGTACATGTCTAAACCGAAAAGGTTAAGGAATTAGCTATTGAATCACATTAAGGCTGGACACCCTATATATATGTATATATATATATGAAATGATGACGAATTTGAGCGAAGAATTTTGTAGCGTGGCCGGTGTCGGTTTTTACATGTAGAAATGGTCGATAGGTAGCTATGTCTTGATAGAATACTTCTCCACTGTAAGTTTCATCTTTCTTTTATTGAACATCACCAATATATCAAGTGTAATCACATTAACATAATTTACGGAGTTTTACACACACAAAGCAGAAGCAACACTTAGCAGCGACGCGGACACATTGTTAACAAACAGACAAAGCACAGAGAGAGCAACTGACTGCTCCAAGTTTTTGACTGGCGGTGAAGGTCGTATGACTCTTTTGTAACAGGAGTCGTGATTGGATGCAAATGCGAGCGAGCAATTAGATTAAGATTAATATTATATCTGTCTTGTGCCAAAGAATTAGAAAATAATTTAACGGAGTAAAGTTAAAGAGTTATAAGAAGTCATTCACACACAAATATATATAAATAATATATATATATGGGCTATTTTTCATGATGCTTTATAAATATATTCTGTTTATATATATATGGTTAAAATTTCTCTACAAGAGCTCTCTCTCTCTCTCTCTCTATATATATATATATATACATAAATTATTGATATCTAAGTTCTAGTGTTAAGAATTGGATTGTATTGAAAAATATACTTATACCTGTATCTCTCGCCTCTTGATAAAAAAAGTTAAGAACTTCTGATTTGTATTTTCTATAATCTCTAAAATTGAAGTATAGAATGATATTTGCACTTTCGGAGCCACCCTATAACCAAGTGGATTTCGCAAAACCAATTTTCGGTGGATCTCTACTCCGTAAAAAAAATACAAGCCAAATTTCAAGTATAAATCTAATAGAGCAAAAAAGAATTTTTTTTTATCAGAGGGAGCCGTAATCTCATTGAGAGTCGTTCTCCAAAATAACCGTTCTTAGCGGATTTCAATTCAACAAAAGAAAATTGCAAATCAAATTCCATTATTATAGTCCTTGTAATCAAAAAAGGATTTTTTTTTGTCAATACACGCCAATATGTTCCCCCAGAAATTTATTTCCCTCAAATACATTCTTAGTGGATCCCTATACAACAACAACAAAAAAAACATGCTTTACCAATTTCAAGTATGTGGGTCTAACAATTGAAAAACAGAAATTTTTTTCTATAACTCTCTTTGAACCCTCGCAACATTCCTTGGGTGTCAATTTTCGTTTTACTCTTTGTTAGAAGAACTCTATTCCATGAAAGGAACATGCCTACCAATTTTCATGCTGGTAGGTCTAATAGTTTAGAAACGGAAATATTTATCTATTACGCCCCTTAATTCCCTGAAATGAAACTTGAGGGTTGATTTTCGCAAAACCCATTTTGTAGTGGTTCTCTACTGTACCAAAGGAATCTGGATACCAAATTTTAAGATTGTACGTTTAATAGTTTAAAAATGGGAATACTTATCTATAACGCCCCTTGAGTCCTCGCAACGCCACTTGGGAGTCTGTTTTCACAAAATCCATTTTGGGAACTGTACTAATCTGCTTACCAAATTTGAAGACTGTGCGTCTATTAAATTAAAATTGGGAAACAATTATCTATAACGCCTCTTGAGCCCCGCAACCCCACCTAGGGGTCGATTTTCACAAAACAGATTATATAGCGGATCTTTAATCCATGAAAGGATTCTGATTATCCTATTTCAAGATTGTACGTCCAGTAGTTTAAAAATGGGAATAATTATCTATAACGCCCCTTAAGCCCCGTAACCCCACTTGGGGGTCGATTTTCACGAAACCTATTTTGTAGTGTACCTCTACCCTATGAGAGGAATCTGTTTACCAAATTTCAAGACTGTGCTTCTAATAGTTTAAAATTCGGAATAATTATTTATATCTTCCCTTAACCCCCAGCAACATCTCTTGGGGTCAATTTTCCCAAAACCAATTTTGTAGCGGATATTTGCTCCATGAAAGTAAAATGTCGATCAATTTTCAAGTCTGTAGGTTGAATAGTTCCGGAGGTATCGTGATTAGTCAGTCAGTGTGAGTTGCTTTTCTCCTGTAAATATATACATGTAGGGAGAGAGCAAACTAATAATAGGAATTGAATGAAAGAGAATCAAGAGGTTATAATTTAATTATTTTATTATTATAACATAATGTAATGTCCTATTTTTATAACATATTTTTTAAGTAATAAATACGCAATTGATGAATATGCAGTCTCATATTTGCGTGAACTAAAGAAAAATTATTCATAAAAGTAAATGATGCGCAAATTTGTGTAAATGGTTACAGTAATCTTAGATAAATATGTTGAAAAATATTTAAATAAATATTTTAATTAAAAATGCTTCTACTTCATATACTTTTTTAAAAAAATTACGTGATTAAACTTTATGAAGAAAAAAAATTAAAGAGCAAGCTGAGAATCAGAAAAAGAATAAAAACTTCTTTAAAAAAAGACTTTCCGGATATATATATATCCTTGAGCAAAAGAATTTTAATGAAAATAGCAAATGCTTAGTGCTAAAATTAATTCAGGAAAATTAAAGTTCATCTTTATAATTAATAGACTTTTCTTTGCATCCTTTGTTATTTGAAATGTAGCACCCAATTTTGATAAAGAGAAGCTACAAAAAATACAATCTACAAATATTAAGATTTTTAAAATTACCATTAATTTACTCTATTTCTCCAGCTTTAAAAAATGCATGTCACCAATATAAATCACAGAAATTTTTTATAACACCCAAGAGAGCTTGAGACAACGCAAATGAAATCATTAATAGAGGTCTCAAGGCTATAATAAAACTTAAATGTTTAATGAAAGTTTTTGCATTTCTTAAATCATTTTTCAGGCATCTATAAGGATTTCACAATAGCTAGACTCATTTTTATATGAATTATTTGTATAAGTGATTCTTAAAATTCATTAAACAGTTTATATTCATAACACATTTGAGATGAAGTTTCCTTATTAAAGTAGCTGTTTTTTTTAACTCATACTTTGAGTTTCTCTTTTGAATTGATTTATTAAAAGCTCTGTTTATTTTTAATCACATTTTAAAATTTCAGGTACGCAAAGATTGAAGATACGCAAGGATTGATTTAATATATTTACCTTTTTTTGGCTTCACTGATATTTCCTCAGTTATTTATATATTCTATTGAAAGAAAAATGTATATGTTTGTGCTCCGTTTTCGTGTTTAATTACAATTAAATACAATTTTTGTTGAAGTGTCATGCATACTGTGAATCATTTTGTCATATTAATGAATCAACCGTATTTTAAAAGTTAATGATATTGTGTTTGAGAGAATAAGCAATAATCTAAAAAACAATACTCATTGAGAAATGATTATATTTTTTATATTTTATACAACTGAGAGAATTACACGTCTACTCAAAATTCGGCCGCATGGAACATTTTTGCTGAATTTATATTTTAAAGTGAACTAAATGAGAAAATTACATCCTTTTTTTTCTCCTCGAAAACAGTTTTTTTTTTAAAAGATATTGTAAAAAGCATAAAAAATACATTTAAAAAAATAATATTTTATTACAATTAAATAAATATTGTAACGCTGTATATTTGAAAAGGTACTTTCTCTTTACTATTTAACAACATCTAGATGGCACACCTTGTATTTTTTGGAGGGGAATTACTTTCTTTCTAACCACCCACTAGGCGCCCTTCAAAAAGCTCCATCCATAGGCACGCAGCCTCTCAGATGCATCACCTCATACTTACGTTTGAAGATGATTTTATCATTTTATTTGTGAGATTTGATATTAAAATATATTTGACATGAGATAATATTTAAAATGTGATCAAAAATTGAAATACTTAAAAGAAAAACATCATAAAGATAATGGTTAGATATCACTGCGTCACCACTCTTAGCATTTTAAGATGCCTTCTTGCAGTCTTCACAAATCCCCTTACAATGTTCAAAGCACATGAGTTTTTTGTATATAATACATTACAAAATTTTAATAATCTTTTCTTAATGTCCTTGCAAGAGGGAACAGTATAACTTCCCTTCCAAGTTTCTGTTATTTTTTGTCTTGGTTTTTTTGTCTCAAATGGGGCGTTGTACGTCAAATAGTTCTTCAATCCTGAGTCAAAATGAACAAAGCATATGAATGTTATACTCCTACCGTCTTGGCAGGTGCTATTTTAAAAGTTCGTGACCTAGTTTCCTAGATATATGCACGAGGATCTGAATTATTTTGATTCCCATATGGATATTTTGAGAGTTTATTCCCCAGCTATACATTAAGGATTAAAAAAAATACAGTTAATAGTTAGGCGCGTGGAATCTCTCTGATGCATCTTAGCTCCCAGCAAAGAAAACAAACTAGCATACATAAGTTACAAAATACTTGTTTCGAATTATTTTTTAAAATAACTGAAAACTACACTATTTTATAAGAAACAAATTAAAAAGTTAATGCAATAGTTCAAAGTCATAAAAACTGACGTCGTTGGGCGCAGTGAATCTATCAGATTCAATTACCCCTGCAGTCCAAAATATGAAGAAATCACCCTAGTTCTTGACACTGAATGCAAAGGCGAGTGAAAAAAAACAGATGAAGAAGGAAGGGTGCATTCCAACCCACTATGTGTGTGTGGCAGCAGCAACAAAACTATTTTTATTATGCATCTGACAAATTAGCGCGCCTAACGGAGGGCTAAGAAGTAGAGAGATAGATTGCTCCTTGATAAAAAAAATGCCTTTCTCCTTTGTAAGATGCTATGATTCCTCCAAAATGAATGTTTTATGTATGTTTTGCGTTCTGTGTTGTGTTTAGAACTTTGTCAAAATTAAATAATTGTTCCTAAATTACAGTCTATATTATTTTATCCAAGAGAAAATAAGGATCATGTGGAGGAACATAATATAATATTTTTTTTAATCAATCAAAAACACTTTGTTATGTATATTCGCAATCTTTTGCGTTTACTTTTTTTCTGGTGAAAACCTTTCTTCATCGCTTTGGTTCTTCTTCGAATTCGCTTCTACTTTTCAATTTTGCTAGTTTGCAAGGGCCTTCCACAATAAGAAGCAAGCATATTGCCGTCATAGCCTCCGTAGAGTCTCTAAATAATTCGGACATCCTGATGAAATAGTTCCCCTTTCTTTTTGAAGTAAACTCTTATGTTTTCAAAACAATGGTCTATATGAGAATGTAGGAAATGTATTTTTAACCTAATATTGAATCTGGTATTTATATTTAGTTAGCATGTGTTGTAAAATGCTTTTGTAGTCATTTATCGTTCCCCAAAACTTGTTCACTATCTTTTTGAAATGCACCAACGTATCTTTTTCCTTTTATTTCATTACTTTCAAAAAGAGAGTATCAAATAAAAGTTTTTGTTGTCGGGGCCAGTGAAAATTTCCTGTTTCAAATTGGCCTTAAACAATTTCGGGAATTTGGAATCTGAAACATTCTCCATCTTTTGGCAGGGAGTTTTAACAAACTGCTTCTCATAAGTCCTAAATTAATATTAAGAGGTGGTAGTAAAATGTTTTCTCTGGCTGCCTGAGTGGATTGATAACGTTGTTTTGCTAGGCATTAAATTCTTTCAGTATGGTCAGTCAGTTTTTTCCCAATGCAGCTCTTTAACTCTTCTGTCTTACAAGCATAGAAAGCAGGCATATTTTGAATAATCCACTTGCTGGCCCTAAGACGTGGTTAGTATTTTATGTCTCCACAAACTGAAACCACCAAAATTGTAGAAGCTTTTTGAAAAAAGTACATTTTCGATGTTTGAGGGTTGATATTAGAAGGAGTTGATGTTTGACGATTGAATACTTTATAAAGCATTATAGGCCGTGGGTGGCTTAGTGGTAAGAGCATTGGACTCCAGACCGGAAGGCCTGGGTTTGATGTCCGATGTCACCAAATGCCCACTGAGTATAAACGGAGAACGTGCTCGTTAAATAAGTGGGTCCTAATGATGTCACCATCTATCGTGTTGTACCGAGAAAATTGCATTGTCACCTTCATGGGGGCTCAAAGCTTAGGCTAACGACAGGCGTAAAATTCTAGCCCTTAGCCACGATGAATTTCATGGACCTTGATCTGATGTTACTGTCGATCAGGTGGCGTAAGCAACGACAATAACAACATAAAGCATTATAAATTTGAGTCCTCCCAATCATCAAAAATAAATCATTTTCAAAAGAGTTCCACAATCTGGGCATCTACCGTATGTATTTGATTTTCTCAAGAATCACGGTCAATTAGTTTTCTTCCATATGCACTGAATAACGAGATGGAAATACATTTGGAAATTATGTAAAAAGTCTAGCTCGTGACAGTTTTTGGATGAATCAATGAATAGACGACGTTTATTTAAATCATTTTCTACTTCGAATCACTTTATAAGTCGTTAACTATGATGCCGAAACACAAGATTTACCTCTTTGGAATAAAAGGGAGTTTATCCTTTCTTTCGATGCCTGAATCACGAAAATGAGGTCCCAGGTGTTAACAGGTGTTTGTTTTTTAGAGTCTATCTTAACAATTCAGCTGCATCTTTGGAAATGCCTAAATCTCTAACTAGATAATTGCACTCTCTCTGAGAAAAAATTGGGTCCCTCGTTAATAGAAAACTATCAACTACATTTGAGAACTAATCTATCTCTGTCATCCAATTGACTCAGTGTATTCAAACTGGAAAGTATCATGCTTTAGAGCCAATACTGGCTTAATTTTTAGGGATCAAGTAGGTAAATTAAACTTTCTTCACACAAAATCTAATGCTTCTTTTTTTATTTTTTGTATGTTTATCTTGTATTCATCACAAATAAGTGAATGGTTGTCCGGAAAAAGTCTATTATTCAGTAGGAAAAAAAAACAGTTAATCTGGAATGCTTGATGTAAATTTGGTGTGATTTGACATAACAAACGAGATACAAATTTTTTAAACATTTTGATATATGATCTAATTTGACAGCAGGCTTTTTATACTTATTTCCATTTTTCCCAAGAGTACACGTTAAAACATGTTCAACCCTGGCAGTGATATTCCTCAAAAATCGTAATATACTGGCAGTTCTCAAACTGTGGGATGCGCCCCCTGAGGGGTGTGACAATACAACGTGGGGAGAGGAGCGCGTTTATTGAAAAGTCGAAAACAGAAGGTTATTTAAAAAATTATAATTTAATTATTATATTAACTTACTGAAATGATGCAAAACAAAATACATTCTGACATAATAATAAAATGAAATGCACGTTTACACTGAAAAAATACGCTTATAAATATATCAAAATTGAACAATGTGTTTGATAGTTAATTTATCAATACTAAATTAAGAAAAAAAATTATAATTACTTGAGTTGGAAATTAAAATAGTATATGGCATTGTGACAGATCTATCCGCGACATTCCTTTAATCCTCTTGGGAAATATTTGAGCTATCAATTCGAATGTACTCACAACGAATCCTCTGAAAAAGCAACGGTGATTATGCAGATTAGGTTGGATATATATTGTACAGGTTTTCAAGCCAGGAGTGAGATATAGTGAATCTGATTAGAAGGAGAGATTGCTACCGATCAGGTATTATTATATTTTATAGCGCTTTTCAGAGATTCGATAGTTGAAGGTATTAAAGTGACGATTGGTCACCATAGTTAAATTCTAACTCAGATATATACTGCAGTGGATTGATCCTGATAAAGAAGGGTTGATATTTAAAAGTCTTCTCACACACACACACACACACACATAATTCGCATATCTTATAGTTTACTCTCATATTGCTCAGATTGGGAACATCTCTTCTCGCTTGAATTGTCAGAATTCTGTTGATAATTTGTGTGTTCCATAAATAGTTTGAAAAGTAATATGGCGGGTCGCCCTTCCCTTTCTCCCGCATCTCTAGGTCGGGCTGAGAGAAAACCTCAGCCCTTATAAAATAAATTTGGTTTTTAGAGGGGGGAAATCATCATCTACCCTACATAAAATTCAAAGAGTGATTTATTACTAAATTTATTTTTGATTTCACCCCTTGATATGAAATCTGTGAAGATTTCTTCTTGGGAAGTTGAGAGCCTATTTGTGTAAACATTCTTATGTACTTGGTAACCTTGATACATTCTTTAATTAAAAATCATTTTACAATCTTTTCCAATTTAAAAATTAGAAAGAAAAAGTAACTCACATAATACTTTATCCTATTTCTTAAGAGTAACGTTTTCAAAATTTAATACTTGTCTCGATAATTTGTAAAGTTTATAATTAAGATCGTTTTCAAGGTTTAACGCGTCAGAGTACATTATTATTGATTCCAATACATTGTTGTTGTATGGGTGACGCGATGAAAATTATGATTCAATATTGGGTCGCAAACATTGAAAATTTAAGAAGCACAGCTATATACTAATTAACTCTGCTTATACTTGATTTTCTGATCTGCCTAATACTAAACCAACATATTACCCCTTCCCCTCTTCCATTTTGCTTCCTCCACAATTGTTTATCTATTCCTTTTCATTTACTGTTGAAATCAGTTATTTCTTGACTTGAGGGAACTTTTGTAGCATTTTTTTCCAGTGTTAGTATATTAGAATCTATAAGAAAAAGAAAACAAAAAAACTCCTATGTATTTTTTAATTACATATGTGTGCTATCGATTAACTGATTTCCCGAAGGAGATCACACTCACCTGTCTACGATAGCAAAGGATTATTAACCAAGTATAGTTTTAATTTAATTAAATACAGTATCAAAAATACTTTGATTTTTATTGTTATAAATATGCAGTACCGGTAAAAAAGTAGCTTTATAAAATCTCTTTTTTAATTGTTTTAAGTTATTTGCTTTATGAAGAAAATTCTGACTTTTCTAATATTAATTCATTTCTATTTACTCATATGTGAGCATTTTATTTAATTTAAGTACTTCTGGAGCCCTTGATGGGTGAGCTTGGTTTCCCTAGGTAATACATAAATAAAGTACTTAAACATATGCTATGCAATTAGCAAATTATCGTCTCGCATTCCACTCCTTTTTTCCTAGAAAGAATGGTTAAAATTAAATAGAAGGACATTCCAGATAAACATAATCACATTATGCAATTAACTTCGTTATGATTTAATTCAATTAAGAAAAATGGATAATTTTTGTAAATGCGAAAGCTTTTAGCATCATTATTCTAATTAAATTACGTTTAGCAAAAGAAAGATTTCAAGTATGTGATTTTCACAGTATAAATAGGAGGCAATTTGTGAATAACTTCAACTATGTTTTACAATTTATATCTATCCTATTTTAAATTTATGTGCGGAATATATTTATGAGATTTACTTTTTAACACATCAAGGTGGTTTTAACAAACTTACAATTTCTGAGTATGATTACTTTTTAGAAAAGTGGAAAAATAAAAATTATAAAATAAAGAATTTAATTGAAAAATCATTATTTTTACATATCGAATTTTGAAGTAGAGAGCTGAAATTTTTTTGAAAAATATTCTGTGTTTCTAATTTTTTCGAATTCGGAATAACTGTTATCATTTCTCTTTTCAATAATAATCGTAACAAATAATGACTGTCAGAGTAAAAGCAAAAACAAAAAAAAGTAAAGCTACAATGTATAAAAACTAGACATATTTCACCGTTTCATGGTTTCGTGTTCTCTATCTCATTATCGGGCATACGTATTTATGCATTCAGCGACAAAAAGACAAGGAAACAAAACATCTTACTTATAAAAACTCCATGCTATCAGAATTAATACATTTGCATTTTTTAGAGCTAATTTGATTGCTCATTTTTTTTAAAAAAAAATACTAGTTTTAAAACTGCACCGAAGTGTAATTGTGAGAGAGCTTACTATATGGCTAATCAGATGGGGCGAGAAAAAAGAACTCTACAACCAGTCTGCTAATGAAGCTGCTGCGCTTTTTTAATCTTAAATTTCAACTTCAAGGCGAAGAAGTTGGTTTTATGGACGCCTTTTGGAACGAAAATTTAAACTTCCCTAAAGCTCTTAAAATATTTCAAGCGTTAAACTTTAAGGAAAAAGACGTTATATTTTAGTTCTGAAGAATACATCTGTGATTATTCTGCATTAAAAGTAACCTCTAATTTCAATTTATCTATATATTTGAATTTAAAATACATAATACCTAATAAAAAATATAATCAATCTTTATGCAAGTAATAACCCTTTGGAATTTTTTCAAAAAAAGTACACAAAAAAGATAATTATCTAAATTGTTCTACCTTTTTTGCAAAAGAATATTATTCAAATCTTTTGATTGTAATACAATAAATAAATAAATGAGAAAATAATGATATATATTCTTAACGATGTATCTAAGTCACTTTAATCACGTATTAAAAATTGGTAAATGTTTAGTCATAAAAAAAAGTTATACTCTTCTTCAAAGTTAATTTTATTTATAGAAAAATTAAATGTCTAAACAAGATTTTGAATATTTATAGATGTTGCAAAATCTTTGAAATATGCATGTGTATGGTTCATTAAATGTATTGCAAATTTAATCAAAACATTTAAAACGTATAATCTCTGGAAAAAAGACCTAAATTTGGACCAGAAAATTACTTGAATCGAAGTTGTCTACAATAAACAAGTTAATAATGCAGCATAGAAGCACGTGACTGTCAAAATTTGGAGAATTCGAAATGCTCGTGCAAAGAAAATATGCATCATTTTTGACACTCCGAAAACCAAAAGCTGAAAAAGATGGAGTTTGCTTACCGTACTATGAAAAAAATATAAAGGATTCATGAAGGGGCCATAGAGTCACGTTTTTTCAAATTTTGCATTAAGGAATACATAATCGAATGTATAGGTAAAATCTTTAATATCACTTAAAAGAAAAGCTTAAACTTTATGTGGGTGAATTTTAAAAAAAAGTTTTCGTATAATTTATAGTGATTTTCAAATTATTTTTAGAACGAGAACAAAGATTTTCAGAAAACACAAGTGTTTTTCGCTTCTTGCTTTTTCTCGATTTAATTTCAAGATTGGACTCACGATTATTAAAGTATTTATTAGAAATGTCGATAAATTAGTTGAATATGAGGATCATATTTAATTATCGTTCATTTAAAATAATGTACGTGGTGTGTTAGCAACTGAATTTAAATCAATGGCTTTGGACCAATGGAAAATATTTAGCACATAAGTTAATGTACTTCATTGGGATTTTGTAAACCCCATATATACATTACTAGATATATACTAAAAACATAAATATTGTTTTTTCTTTCTTTTTGTAAAAATGAGTATTTATAATTGATAAAGGTAAATCTAACGTGATTTGATAATTTTAAGATCATTTAACTCTAACTTGTGTGCAAAATATTAATTTTTTAAATTACATCAAAGATAAAAATGTTTTTAAATTACACATTGTATGAAAAATTTCTCAATTTGAATATTTTCCTAATATTTCAAAGATTCAATATCGATGGAAAAGCATTTCAAGACAAGTATGGTTTAACATATTACTTTTGAGGGGATATAGGATTTTTCAATTCCTAATTTTTTATGTAGAATAACCATTTTTTAGAATCCATTAATAAAAAGTACAATTTGTTAAAAGTAAAATACTCTTTTTTAAAATTTGCAGAAGAGAGAAACTAAATATAGTACATTTTTAAACATTTGCAGTTCAATATGAGGATAATTAACACAAAATATATATATGAAAAATATTTAAAACAAGGTACGCTTAGATTTTTCTTAAGAAATTGAACAAATTAAATAAAATGGAAATCTAAAGCGTTGCGTTTTTTCCATTTACCGATAAGAATTTCAAGGAGTGCTCGAGCTTACAGGAAGTCAGCCACCCTCCTAAAAATGCATAAGAGGAATGTGCAGTTTCAAAATGGAATCCATTTTCTCCCAATTTTCGTCTTACGCAGCTCAAGCGTAAAGTCGTAAAGATACGAATGCTCCGATTTCTTGCATTAAGTAAAAGGGAGAACATTTTACACTTTGAAAGTCTTATTCCAAGTGAAAATGGTGTGCTTGTATAACAAATTAACATTTCTAAGCTATTTTTCATTTGAGTAAAAATGCATATTCAAAATCTCGGAAAAATAACTTTGTAGCATTGTATTTGGAAGTATGTTTCAAAAGACATGGTTTCTTTTCATGTATTTATACTTTATAATTGTTAAAGTGTGTGAACTGTACCCTGCAAAAATTTATTAAATATTTGCAATGAATATAACAATGAATATTTTAGATCAGGGGTGACCAAGTCAAATGATCTTACGGGCCACTTCAGAGAAAAAATTAACAATCCTATACGCATATAAAAAAATAAATTGGACCCACAACAAACATTTATCAGAGTGAAAATTTAAAACAAATTGAATTATTATTAGTGTTTTCATTTATCAAACAAATATAGCTAATATAATAATAATAATACTATGATCAAACAATGTTTAATTTATTTAATTAGTGACATATTTGTTTCTCAACTATCTTTCACATATTTTTTTGCAAGTAGATCTCAATGCGTGTGTTTGCACATCATAATTTACATACGTTGCAGGTTTTCGTCCGTTAAGTTGGACCACGATTTATGTTTAGCAAATTTCATACTAGAAAAAAAATTATTCACTGGCGCAAGTTGATTTAAAAGCGTTCATAGCTTTAAAATTGGATCTTTCAAAAAAGAAACTCAAATCTTTCAAATTAGAATATTTTTTAACTGCTGCAATGAGAAATACTGCTCACTTCTAAGTATTATTAAAACAGAAGCAACGTGATGAAATTGAAACAGTCATGGGCCTTATTTGTAACAAAGCACAGCAAAAATATTGCACAAAATAATCGAATGTTATAAGAGTGTAATGAATTTCATGGGCCGTAAAATTATTCAAGGTGGGCCGTGGTTTGGTCACCCCTGTTTTAGATGACAGCTATTTGTAAGGAGAAATCTAACCATACATTGATCAATTGCTTAAATATTCTGCATGGTTTCATGTTTTTTGAAAAAATTGTTAAATGTGTGACGGAGCTATACGCGGCTCTACTAACCCCTTCAGGACTCTTTAAAGAAAATATTTAATTCAACCAACTTTCACCGATTGAAGAAAGCGTGATTATGCAAATTAAGTATATTATATAAATTCTGTATTCGCGAGTTTTAAGAGTTAGTTGATTAGTTGGTGAGTGGAGGATCGATGATTAAGTGCAATCTGAGTTTATCAATTGAAGATTTATGAGAGAGGATCAATCGACGGTGATTAAATCCGGATAAGGATCGCCTTCAAGGACTCAAGTGTAGGACTTGACTTCATAAAAGTACAGGTATCGTGATCCTTATTTAAATATAAGTTTAGCTTATTAGTGCGCGACGTAATTTATATTGATCTCGTCTAAGTTATCGTGGAATCAGTTGAGGGTCCGTATTATTATCCCCAAGCTAACGAGTCTCACCTCCGTGCTCTGCTATCTGATATGTTATCTTAATAGATTATTATTGTGTCTGTTTGATATTTTGGTGACAATAAAATCATTAGAGTGGATCATGTCTATTGATTATTCAGTTTCTCCCACACACCTAGCCGGGTCCGAGGGTAGACAAGGGGGTTCAGAAGGAAGCAGGAAACGACAGGCTTTACAAGTGTACTGAAAAAGAACCAAACAATAATTATTCCCATCACTTTTTAAACTTGCATATTATAAACTATATATTTTTAATTTTATTCCATTTTACATTATAGAAGAGAAAAGTTACATCTGTTGTAAAGGAATTTCAAAAATAGAAACATCTCCTTGTGATATTCTCTTTACAATATTTTACAGAATATATATAATTACTAAAAAATAACACAAGCTGCTTAAAATTAGTTTCAAAAAGTCGAAAACCTCTCTTAAATTTATTAGATGACTATACCAAAATAAATATTTTAAATGCATATTTTGAGGATTTAAGCCATAAATTTAATTTTTAGAACCAAAACTAAAGAAAACCTATAGCGAAATATTTAGTATAATGTCATGTAAAGTCTTAGTTAATTACAATATACCTATCTTTATTTTTCAACTGTTAAGTTTTCTTAATGAATTTGAGAATATCAATTAAGAACAAACAAGAAAAAATCTGTATATGTTGTTACTGAAGAAAAAATCACTGAAAATCAAATTGAATAAATAAATAAATACTCTTATTTAGATTTATTCCGATTTTTTAATAATTCATCTTCTCGTAATTTTAAATAAGATATGTGATAGTGTGTAGAAAAACTATTCAACCTATAATCATCTGATTTGACCAAATTTCCTGAAAACATATATGAATGAAATTGATATAATTTTCCTTTTGAATTTTATTTTACGCTTTGAATTCCTTCATTCCAAAGTTAAATATTTTGCAATAAAAAAGAACATAGCATGTATTATAAACTATTTACTTCTCTTTTGTTACATTCTATCACTGAAACGTTTCAATTTATGAGTAAATGTTTTCGGTAGTGATTGAGTTCCTTTGAGTAGTGATCAGTTCCATTGAGTTAAAAACTTTCCTTTAAATAAACTGAAAAAATGTGCAAACATTTATTTATTCAAGTAATGCTGCAGTTGTACAAAATATTATTATTTAAAATAATTGTTACATAAATTGTCACAAAGACTGCTGAATTATTCTAAGACAATTAACAATGGACCAGTAATAACAATGAATGAAAAGTTTAAGATTTTTGTCGATTTTAATTTATGTTTTAATTAATGTATATTTCACGTTCTTTTTTTCATGTTTAAGAAAGAAAAAACACTAAATGAAAACATGCAAGTAAATTAATAATAACATAAAGAATAAGAATTTATAGGCAAAAGAACTATTACAAATAAATTGTATCTTTAAGATATTTCATAATAAAACGAATTCCTTTTTTTAATCTTTTTTCGCTTTTATTCGAAACGTGTTGAAATATTTGAGGTGAATAGGAGTCAGATAAAGTCATAATGTTGTAATATTTTTTTTTATTTTGTTATTATAGTCTAGAACAGATTACATGGCAAAGCAGAGTAACTTTATTTAGAATTTCTTTTGGAACTCCATTGCTTCAAAATGTTTAAAAAACTTAAAACCATGTATTTTCTTCCACAGAGGAAAACCGAATATAGTTCAATTTTACTCTAAAAAACTTTGTCACTTCACTTAGAAGGTTGTCATAAAGCATTGGTTAAGTTTCCTGTGTAAAAATATTTAAGTACATACTTCACTGAAGTTGCAAGCATAAATTCAAAATACAAATATAAAAATATTTCTGTAACTAAGTTTTATTATTTTAACTTTCCATTTCTTAAGAAAAAAAAAGCATGCTTACTCATGGTGTTTATTTTTTTTATTTTTTAATTTACTTTTTTTTTAAAATTTATTTGTGATACTGCAAAAATATACAAAATGCATAAAATCAGTATAAAAAGTAAAATATAAACTAATAATTAGGATTTTGAAATTAGAATATAAACATAAGTTGGAGCAAGAGAAAACATAAAATATGTTATATTGCATTTCATTAAAAACCAGCTGATTGCAGAGAGCTTCATCACACATATGCATCATTCTACAAAAAAAAGTTTAATTAAAGGAGAAGCAATTAAAATTAAATAAGAACAAGTCAGATTTATCCCTCCTGCAATTTTATCAGAGTAATAGCCGTAAAAATGCTATTTTTTACTTAATTGTAAATTTTTATTTGTTTCGAAAACCCTTACTTGCTTTGAAGTGTATTTACTTCTCGTTTAAGCACTCTTTTTAAAATTCCTTTCTTAGTTGTGTAGTATCATTTTATTCGGTGCCGACACAAAGTAAAACTTTTTAATTATTTATTTGATGTTCATATAAGTCCTCGAATATGAGTTTGCATATATATAAACACTCATAAAATTAAAAAGAATCTGTGTCGACTTGAATACGTTTATTCATTCCATTGTAAACACGGAAAAAATTAGAAAAGAAAGCTAAAAGAAATGTGTAATTAATTTAAGGATTTAAAAGTGTTTTTATTGCTGTGCTTTATTTACTGGATTCATTTAATACGAGACTAGCATTTTATTGGATTTGAAATTTGTCGTTTATGAATTGTTTGTTTTGTGTACATTCATAAATTTTCTACAAAACTTTTGCTTTTAAAATTAATTACTGAGTGTTTTTAACGAAAGCTGAGGATATTCAGCGTATGCAAATTAATTAAATATTTAGATACCTTCGACAAGGCTTTCCAGTAACCGTCGTAATTTGAATTGAAAATATTAATACCTTCAGCGAACCAAAAAAATTTATTCCAAATTTTTAGTCATCTCTAGCAGAAAAAACTTGTATACATATAATGTACTTCTGAATTTTTATTGAATTGCAAAATTTACGAAACTGTATGTATTTTTTATTATTATTATTTCACGCAACAACTTTTTTTAAAACTACTTGGCAGTTTATGCTCTACATAATTTAGTTGAATTTTAAGACACAAAAAAGTTAACAAACATTGTTTTGAAAACACATTTATAAAGGAGCATTTTTCAACAAAGATTCCTAACAAAAAAAAACTCGTGGAAAGTTAAACTTTTGACATTTTTAACTATCATAAGAAAAAAGTACGTATATAAGTTGTAAAGTAACTCACCAAGAAGATTAGAACCTAGGAAACTATCCGAATGAGACTGGCCACTGAATGACTGGCTTGGTAGAAATCTAGAGCATTTTGCAACGGAGCTTTCAGATACTATATAAAACACAAGTAATTTTAAAGGTAAGGCATAATTTACCTGATAATGTTCCGTCGACCACGTAGACTATATCAATGCATCGCTAATAGAGTCGTGAATACTATGAGCAGATGTCACCCTCTGAGACGAGCAACTGAATTCAAGAACACAGGGTGGTCATATGGGTCTGTTTGTTGTTTTAGTTGGACTAATGCTACCATTCGATGATGTTGGCTGGGATGGGTGACACACTGTTGTACAGAGCACCAAAAGGGTAGAGGTTAAGAAGAGCAAACTCAGTACGTAAAGATGGAATGATCTTATGATCGGTGTTCATAGCACTTGATACATCCTTATCAACGATCCAATGTGTAATAAGAACGCCAGTGACTGCACTGACCTTCTATTGGCAAGTTAGCGAAAGGGGGCTGAGACTACGGAGGCCATTGGGCCTACTACTCCTCAGGGGTTAAACTTTGCTAGTCAAGTTTGCAGTGGGTCCAGACACATTCGACCTGGAAAATTATGGAATGGAATTGTTTTCAGTGATGAGTCCGCTTGAGTACTCATAATGAACGAAGACGTGTCTGAACACATTCAGAACAATGGTGGAATACTCGAATGACTACCGTTCGCCAAACAACCCGACAACCAAAGGTTTTGGTATGGCGTGTCATTTTCTTTTTATTGTCTTTAATTGTCATCAACGGCACTCTTACAGTGTGACAATGCATCAATGGACTTGTAGTAGTATATCTAAATTCTCCTTTCGTGTGTACATTGAGACTGAGAAAGAAGCATTGTATAGTGATCCTGTCATGCCGATGGGTGGCTGGAAGCAAGCTCCGTTATCGGAGCCCCCTCTTCGGGTCTTCCCCAGGGCCCTCAACAATAGCAGCCACAGCTGCCTGGGGTGACGAAGGTATGAGGCGTTACCACTACCACACAAAGCGGGCCCCTCTCTCATGGTTCATTCGGTGCGAACAACAGCACAACCATCATCCCATGTCTTACGCCCAACAGACTACACCGCTGAGTGGCTATCCGGCCAACGGTCCCGTGCCCTCATTCAAGCCGCCCTACCAATCACAATCCATCAATCCCAGGCAGTCGAGGACGGGGTACAACAATTACAGTGCAAATACGAATCAAATGAAAACAACAATGGGACTTAACACAATAGGAACTCCAGGGCACAACAGTAGTTTTGAATAATCAATACAGTCAGGAGATTCTAAATCAGCAAGTTCAATAAGATTATAATTCTCTCTCTCTCTCTCTCTCTCTCTCTCACCATCAAAGATTAATTATATAACACTGGTAGCTCCCGTCCTTTAGTAACGCATATAAGCATTCTTATGGGTTCCCACATGTCTGGGAATGGCATAATGTATATGCCCAACAACATGTCCTCCAGATATGCGCCATGTCAGTGATGGCCTTGGCACTGAAGTAAGAAAAACGTAATCTTCAAGTACCTGTCATGGCGCTATCTACCCACACCAAGAGTAACCAAAAGCCGTCAGACTCACTTGACGCAGCAAGCAAAATTATCAGACACACTTTACACAGCAAGCGAAGTCCTCAGACCCACTTGACACAGCAACCAAAATACGTCGGATACACCTGACACCGCACCAAACAACAGCAACAACTCACACGTTCGTCTTAAACATATATCTTGTTCGTTTAACTATCCACCAACTCACTGGTGGGGGAGTACTGTAGCAGTATTTAAGTAAGCCAGTAACAGTCTCCGAACATGGGTGATCACTTTTGCCAAGTGATATGTTATTTTGTTTTAAAGTTCCATAGGTTCTGTCCTCCGGATAAGCACCTCCTCAGACTTAATGCCATAGAGTTGTGATTCCTTTTACGGATCTCTGGGCTTACATTTCACCAGGATAATTCTCTGTCACATACATCATGCTTTTCTATTGTTTTTCTCGGTACCTTTCTAACACTTCCCTGCCTCATGGCTATATAACCAAATGGTCTCCGAAGTCATGAATAGGAAGAGGCATTGAGGCAAATAAGGAAAACTCTCATCCAAATTTAGTACAATAAAATATCCCTTGAGCATATTCAAATCTATTAATGTCTAATCAGTGTGCATCTGGCATCACAATTAGGAGTGTCTTTTTAATGTAAGTGGCAGCCGATGTTGTACAAAAGCTCATTATGTCCCATGCCACTGATGAATTGTACATGAACGAAAGAATGGCAGAAGGTTATGCTCTCACGCTTCTTCTTGTTCAATGATAGCCCCCTTGAACATGTGTTGCATTGACGGGGTGACAAGTTCAATCTGACCACTACTGTCGAAAGCCTCACCATTCGATAACGCAGAATCACTTTTTGGGATGCCTATGACTGCACGTTACCTCTGCTTCATATATACGACACCATGAGAGCCCATAGATGATAGCCGACACTATGTAGACCACTGCTGTGCCAACAATTATTTTCAGTGGATGCATTCCAGTAAAGTCTTTTTGCAATGCCATGGAAAGAAAATCCATGTTTTTATCTCTATTACACGACCTCGTTCAAACTCAATGAGCTAGTGATGATGGCTTTTGAGTCTTCTTAAAATTTCTAGAGTAACATCAACTCACTACGTCAAATCTCAACGACAAATAACACTAACAAGCTTTGCAGCACGTTTATAAGGCAAACCTGATGTGCATATTCATAACGGCTCCTTGAGTGAATCTTCAATCAAAATATCACCTATTAGATGCATAAAAATGTCTACCAAATTTCGTTTATCAAGCCCAACTCCTTCTTGGTGTTGGGAATTTTTCATCAGTGTAGTTATTACAAGGAAAAAGTGCAATGATTTATATTTTTGCATAATGATTGTGTGACGGATCTATACGCTACCTCCTACTAATAATCGTCTAGGGTATTCTTTGAAACTAGCAAAATTTATTAATCTTCTTCTAAGAAAAAAGCGTGATATGCAAATTAAGATTATTATATATAGTTCTAGTTCGCGTGTTAAAAGGAGTTAGTGAGTTAGAAGTGAAGAGAATAGATAACAGAAAGTTAGAAGTTTGGAAGATTAGTTAACTAAAGGTGACAAGGAATATATACAAGGTGAAGATTACCATAAAATGTTAGAAAGCCCTTGTAAAAGATTATAGTCAGGAAGTGTTATATAAATTAAATTGATTAAAAGAGACTGCCTACAGTTCAGGTACTGTTACCTTTATATTACGTTGATATTTAAAGTAATAAAGTGGTTAAGTGGACATTAGTTACATATCTACCGTGCAAAGTAATACTAAGGTAGAGCTATTATTATAAATGTTTATTTAAAGTATTCTCAAACGCGACTCTCGTCCCCTCCCACTGTTGTCTGACTGGGTCATCCTATTTAATTTGTGTGTGTTTCTTACATCATTCTATTTAATTTTAAGCATTAATTTGTGTTTGAGTCGATGAAAGTGATAAAATAAAATAATTGGAAATTTTCATGTCGAATAATCCTTCACTTCCTTCCACACCTTTAGCTGGGTCACATGGTAGACGGGAAGTAGGTTTGTTACAATTGTATTTTTTTATTTAAAAATTAAACTTGCATTTAGTGTATCAATATTTCTAAAGAAACCAAAGTACTCATACGAAGCCCCTTCAAAGCTGTAAGTAAACTACAATTAGTGTATTTTATAACGTGATAAAGAAGTTTTGAGAGTACAATGCAAACTCAGTTTTCATCTCCGTTAGTTGACCATGGTTTAAAATTACGAGATCTATTTCCAATCGCCTTCGTTTTGCTTCGAAGTATGACGCGAATAGACGATCAATGAATTAATCCATACTTAATTCCACCTTGTCAAATATCTAAATTTGTGGACGATATATATAACTATAATAATAATGAAATAACTATAACAAATTTTTGCTTTTCAGACTTCTAGTTTTTTTCCCCTTCTATCTATATCCTTATAGCCAAATTTTAATTTTTTTTAATCGATGAATTCAAATATTTCCATTACACAATCATTTTAAATAATAAAAAATTAACCTATGTGTTCTAAAATGAACATACGTGTTCAATATGTTTTTGTAGCATCAATTTCTTGTTTAAAATCTCTTACGTTTAACCCTGGTAAACGTATCATCTTTTAGACAGTCAACATTGTTTGCAAACTTTCTTCTTCCGCTCTAAGAGACGTTAGGGTGTTTTCAAGTGGAAGGGAAGTTCGCGTTTAATCGTTACTCAGCAAAAGGAAGTCTTTGGGGATTTCATGAGAGGTGATTAGGAAAGTGGAAGAGAAGGCAAATAATGATAAAAATCTGGTTTCGAAAAGCCCCATTGGAAGTGATCTCTTTCCTGAAATAAACATTTAAAACTTCAAGAGCAAAAGCAGATGAATTGGATGTTACAATTTTTATATCATGGAAGGTTTTAAAAAGTTTTATAGCTAGCATCGTTCGAGACACAAAACTATTGGGATATCAAAATTTTTTAAAAAAATAAGAAATTAATTTTGTTTTTTTAAAAGAAATGTTAATTAGTTGTATACGTCAACAATTCTATTGCAAGAAAAATAAACACGATAACAAAAACAAAAAAAAAATAGAAGGAAAAAAAAAAGAAATTTTGTCAAACAAGAAAAATAAGGTACCTAAAAATTAATAAACGATACACAAATTTATACAGAACGAAAATTGGGCATTATTAGAATAGATTTAAACAGTATCCATTAAAACAAATGTTTTCTGTGATTTTTCTCGGTCATAGTGTCTGAGTGTTCCTGACCATGAACACGTTAACTCACACAATTGCAATGGATTAGGTTATTCGACCCCTGATGCCCTTAACAATATGTTAAGTAGAGAGGCTAATACATAATAAATTTGTTGAACTTGAAATCCTCACGCTATCGTGATGTAGTAGTATGAGGGATGGGTTATCAGCTCAGATGTCAACCTGACTCTGGCTCAAAATTGTGAGGACTATTGCCAATATTTGTCGTGTTCCTTCAGAATGTGATGTTAATAAACAATTCCCCGTCATTTATAAATAAATAAAAGCAATTTTTGCTGCATTTTGTATTGCGAATGACATTAAAGTTTCGATCCCGTAAACTTATTTGCCAGAAAAAAGTCTCATCTTCAAAAACTTTAACCAAGATTTCTCAATTAATAAATTAGAAATTTCCCCAAAACTCTGCGCTAAATATGTGTGGCTAACTTTCTTATAATTTGAATTTAACTTAAATAATTTTACACTACGTGGAAAGGAAAATTCAACACTTCGAACCTAAGCGTAGAAAATATTGAAAATCAGCAAGCAGGTAGAAATATCATCGAAGAATAAGTGATATTTAATTTAATAAGAAGCAACAAAACAGGGAGTGACAACACCAGGAGACAAGTGGGATATATGTCCACAGCAAGTAATTGGCCCCGTTATCAAATGGCCATGCCCTTTGATTCGTGGTCGGTATTCGCGATTGAGTTGTGGGCTCCATGAAAGGGATCATGCCACTGAAGACCCCTGTAAAGAGGCTGATGAACATTAAATCTGTAGAGGCTCAAATCCTCACAGTGACAATGCTGACATGGAGCATGCAAGGCGTCTTGTACATATTGCAGCAGCTCAACGGAAGTGAATTGAGAGGTCTTCAACGTTTGCTGTTGAAAGAGTTGGTCCATGTGTATTAAAAAATTTTCTGGTGCCTCGTCATTTTTTGAATGTGAACCAATGTTTTCTTCAAATCATTAGCTCAGCAAGTTCACCTTAGAAGAGTATAGGCAGCTATTCGCTGCAGTTAGATTGATGCACCAACATGATCTTAGATCGATCTTATAATCAATGATGTACCCGTTCGTTTGTTGGTTCACATTATATATCTATACATTTTAACATGAAAAAACAATTACCCTCAAGGATTTCCTTTGTCAAAAGAGTGACATAACATTGGATACCGGTTCTTTCTCATATATTCCTTTAAGACCCAACCCGCACGATTATGTGGGTTAGATTTTCCTATACGTTTTTGCTTCTGAAATAGTCGTATGTAAGAAAATCCCGATTCCATCGATTGAGCAGGTTTGCAGAAAGTGTAAGCTATCACTTTTTATCAACAGATGGTGGTTGTAGTCCATATTTTACTTTCAGCTGGCAAATCTACCTTTGTTTTCAAATACAACGAAAACACGTATTCTTTTTATCTGTCGTAAAAAGGTAATTTTCAATATATTTCTAATTTCTTAGATACAAATTTTTGTATTAATGTTTAAATGATTGTTAAATAGAAAAAAATTAATTATACTTTATTAAAGTTGCTTGTAGGACTCGGTATTTCGTCACTGCAGCTATAAAGGTAAGTGTTGCCATATGAGTTTTCTTTTCTGTTTCAATAATGTTGATAGAAGAATGAAAAAAAAAAGAAATATATTGTTATATAAGTAAAACTATATTTTCCCTTGGTGTTGCCATGAACGAGTCCCTCTTTTCTTTCTCTGGCTCTTTTTTGCAATTATTTTTTTCTCTAACACATTTGATGAGGTCTATGGCATTTTCATCCATTACGCAGATTTCTGCCCCCCATTCATATCTATTCTTCCCCTCCTAAAAAATTTAGGTTTTCTGGTGGGAGTTAGTATAGTGTGGTTTAAATATTTAATTTTTTAAATAATTAAATTTTCTGATACATTTTATTATTTTTCATGGAATACTGTGCTAACTTTTAAGCAAAAACTTTTTAAGGTGTCTAAAAAGAGAAGAATTCTCACACTAGAAATTTCACAATTAATGAATAAATGAGATTGAACTCTTCTCTCTCTCTTCTCTCTCTCTCTCTTAGATCAGAACTTAGTGATCTCTCGGATGATGACAATACTGCGAAAAAACATATGAATCATGTATATTGAAAGGAGAATCAAGTTCAGATGAGAGAGATGAAGAAAAATATGGAAATATTTTAAATTAAAAGATAATTTTGAATCATTCTTTACGATCAATGTCTCTTGAAATCATCCATTTAATTGTTTTAGCTGATGCAGATTCTTGGTTTCTGTGCAAAGAAGATACAACATCAAATAAAATTTCTTCAAAAATCAAAATGGATCGCTTAAAATTTAATTTAAGAGATAGTTGCCGCTAGCAGCTTTTCTCCAACTACTAACAAAAGTGTTTTAACTGGTGATGAAGATAAAAGTGTTGTGTTTGTGTGTGAATCCACTCCCAAAAAATAGAAGTGTTATGAACCACCTGCTATACATGCCTTGCCTTCTATATTGACCATTCCAGGATAAAAGGGCTCGGCACGTATAGCCATTTTCGAAGTGTTGATGACATTTCAAGGCCTTGCAAGTGCAGATTTGAAAACTACGAAAGCAGTTCGAAAACATGTTGTGAAAAATGCAATGCATATTTATGCATATCAAAAACAAAAACATGTTTTAAAGATTTCCACAGAAAATATAAAAAAACGAGTCAATAAAATAATTAACTTTACATCAATAATTTCCTTATTTGTAACAATTTTAGTTGTATTAAGTGGGTTTTTCCATCAACTTAGAGCCAAAAAATGTAAATTTTCGCAGGTGTTGATTTCACAGAAAACGCCCAACCCGCAGGATCGTAATTGTACCATATACGTACTAGGGTGAGGGAGCGGGAATTTTTATTTTTATTTTACCCTGTGTCATTAGGTTGTCCCAGTGTCATATAGCATTAATAACCAGAAGAATTTAGTATTTAAAGATAAAAATAATTCCGGTCCTAAAGGGATATTGTACTCACAGATTGCGATGCTACTCAGAATTCCAGAGTACTAATATAATTTGATGAACTGAGTCTACATTTTAACTTACATTTTTTTACTGACCACTACATCTTGGTTTTTCACATTCAATATCACGTTGTGTACCTCGATGAAAATAAAATTATTTTTTTATAAATGATTTCATGCAAATTACATTACTGTGAAAGATTGCTTCGCACTATTTCATTCCTTAAATTTACTGCTTAGAATTTTTAGTTAATCTTTAATTATTTTCTGCACAAATAAGAAATGCCCTAAATAAGAAAACTTGATTAGAAAAAATTGTGATTAGAAACAAATTTTATCGCATTTTAATGATTGCTTTTTTATTAACATCACATTCTGAAGCAACATGAAGAGTTTTGGTGAAGGGTTTCTTTATCCCGGGAGAAGTCTTGCACTTAATACTAAAGTTAGTGGTCACGTGCAGTGACGGATTCACCCCAATCCTTTTTTTATTGTACACGATGAAAAAGCGTACTCTCAGAGAATAATTTAAATTATAAAAGTATACTTACCTATACTTTTAAGGAGTTTTCAACTTTTCTTTCGTAATTTGAGAAAAATTCAATCAAGCTGAGCTAAAATGTTTTAAAAGTCCATTAATTTAATAAAAGACACAAATCACACTCTTTTCACTAATATTACAGGTATAATATTTACAGGCAGAACAGTCATATTATTGCTAAAGTTACTGCAGTTTTATTTTCCTTTGATGATCGACAAATAGCATGTGGAACTTTTTCTTGCTGCTGTCTTTTTGACAGAGCGCAATGTGTCTTGTTGGCACTTGAAGCTTCATACCTTTATTGATGGAATTTTTATGTAGCATTTGAAAATTTTACTTTCCACATATACATTTAAATGTTAAATGTTAATCACTTTTCTCAAATTTACTTTCGTTGTCATGATTAATATACATTACTTTATCAAGTTCTTCCCTTGCTCCCCCAGTTTCAAAATCCAATACAGATCACAGATGATCTTTTTTTTTTACATTTTGTTAATTTACATTTATAAACCATAATGAAACGTACAACACAGCCATCAAACCCACATAATCATCCGCAGCGAAAAATGTAGATGGTTTATAGAAAATATTTTGGACCAAAAGTGGCCACACAGGGAACTTGGCCACTCCAAGTACCTTAAGATTGTAAAATACTTTCGCCACTCACAAAAAAGAGGAAGATATGTGGCAAATACATTTTAGTTCCTATGAAGACTTCCATACATATAGAAGAATACTGACATGGTCCTTTGTAAGAAATAAACAGTTTTTCCCGAATTAAAGATTTCGTGAGCCTGTAGTGACTGTAAGTGCTGCACGCTACTACTCCCGGGTTATTTTAACCTCTTGTGCCCAGGAAGTGTATACTCGTCCTTTCAAAGGAGTACTTTTTTCTCTGTGCTAGTATGTTTAAAACTAGTCCCACGGCATTGGAATGCAATAAAATCACATTGACAGTGTTTCTAAGAAATTTATTTATTTCGTAAAAATTTGGAAAGAAATTTGAAAGAGCATATTCCAGGAATGATGCAATTCATAGCTAAGCAGTGTTTCTTGTTTTTTTCGTTTGAGTGTGCTCTTTTCAATAGTATTTTTGCTCTAATTTTCGCTTAGTGAGATAATTTGTAGCGGGTCTATTCGCGTTCTTCCTCTTAATTGTCCTCTTGGGGAATATTGGGTCTTTAAAAACTATTCTGTTGAAAACTTTCCTCCGAAGAAGAAGATGTGATTATGCAAATCATAGCTTGTATTTAAAGATTATACTTTCGAGTTAGAGAGGGAGTTTAGACTGCTAAAGGATATCAGTGATTGATTAGCGTGTGGCTAAGCGAGAGCATTTCGTAGCTTACTTAATTAATATTAAGATTAACGATTTAATCAATTAAGTGTTAAATTGAATTAGAACGATTTGAATTAGAAGGTCTATTTCCTGGGCGAAAGAGTTTCTATTTATTGTTAATACTTCTAGTATCTCGTCTATCTCGCTATTGTTTAACATATCTGGTAATTAGTGCATTTCTTAACTTGGGTTATTGAATTTGTGTCGTTGTTCATAATTGTGAATAAATTGAGCTTGTTTTGAATATGGCTAACTTTCCTTCTGACTCTCTCACACTAATGGATAGCACAGGTCATCCATTACAAATGTAATATGAGCTTTTAAATTTGTTTGTACGAATAAGTCTGACAACCGGGTATCTTTGTACGCTAACAATGTACTGAATGGGGATGCTGGTTTATGTGTTAACCATGTTTAAGGATATAGCGTACAACAGATAAGTAATATTTTTTTTATTTTATTGTAATTCTGGAGACTAAATTTTGTATTTTTGTGTGTTTTACAATTTTATCTTTTTCTTTTTTTTAAAAGTGAAAGTAAACAATTTTTAGATTGAAAAACACGCTTCTTCTTTTCCCCCAATAAACCGTGAACAACGTGCACACTTGCTGAAAACGGTGGAACTGAGGGTGAATTTCTTAGCTTTTCATCGGCAGTTGTGTTAAACTACGATCACAAGGAACTTTGACGGTAGATGAGGTAGCATTTCACTCTCTAAACCTCCACATCATGCCCTCAGAAGACTCTGAGCAGTGACAGATTTAGTGTGAATCAAACCTCTACATCAGGGGTCGGCAACCTTTTAGCTGGGACGTACCGAACCATTTTACCAATATCATTCAGCGTGCCACACAGTAGGGCGATGAAACAATTCGATATCCTCGATAATGCATGCAGAATTAGAGAATAGATGTCAATAATATAGATCGGTTTACAGTTTTATTATGTATAAGTATTACATCATTTAAAGATATTTCTTAACATAAAAATAGAGAGCATAAAATATAACTATTCAACAAAAATATGTAAAATGTGTACAATTTAATTTTTTTTATTTTTAAATGTGTTTATTAAATTAAGAAATAGACAATATGAAATTATGAGGGGCACGGCCTACTCTCGGCCCTGGCTAGAGGTGTGGGAGTAAGGGAAGGATGACTAACCGTAATACCTTTCAACTATTTATTCACCACACAAATTGTCCACAGACGCAATTCTAATATTCAAACTAGAAGAGATGCCACACCCATCCGGTACAGTGGTTAATGAAGCTGACTGCGGTAGCGTAAGGACTGGGTTCGAATCCCGGAGAAGGCACGGATGTTTGTGTTGTTATCCTTTCTTCTGTCTGTGTTGTATGCCCCCATGAGATAAAGTGCGTGGTGAACGGGATTTATAAATGTTACAGAAAAAAAATAACTAAAAGAGATGTTCCTGATAAGTGCAATATAGGAGAATTAACCTCGAGAGACGCGAATTATGAGAAGACTTTTGTTATATATATATATATATTGACCCTCCTTTTATGGGATCAATCCACTACTCTAAATATTTGAGTTATTATTTAGCTATGGTTACCAATCGTCACTTTAATATTTTCAACTATTTAACGAGCTATCAAATAAACTAATACCTGACCGGTAGCTATCGCTCCTCTTCGTCAGATTCTCTATATTTCAATCTCCATATAACTCTGTCTATCCATCATACAAGCTAGAAAACCTATACTATAAATAACCGACCTAATCTGCGTATCACAATTTCTTCTTCTAAAATGGTTGGTTGTGATTGATTTCAGTTGATAACCCATATATTTCCTAAAAGGATTAGTTGAAGGGTGCGTATAGATTTGTCACGAAATGTAAGTGTTACCCTTCATTATACTTAAATAAAAATTTTAATGATAACCTAGTGCTTATACGACTCCTTTTCCATATTGCAAAATCAAGGGTATAATTTGTGGTTTTTAATTTGACACGATTTTGAGCAAACATTTTTTTGAGGACTTGAAATATTTTCATATGAAGTAAGAATTGATCTCATAGATATGTAGAACCAAAAGCGGAAAGAAGAGAGTACATGCAATTTTCTCTCTTCAAATTATTAAATCTCTCCAGCAATTATATTCAATAATTAACAAAATAGCTGTAAATTTAACTTTGAGAGTTAACTTTCAGAGTTTTTCGTAACTCCACCATTCTGAAGATATTTGTCAAATAAAGTCCATTACAGGCTAATCAACTGCCTTCCCCTCAAAAATTGACAAATTTGAGGAGTAGTGCAGAGTGCTACTTAAAATTGTACCACGTGCCATAGGTTGCCAACCACTGCTCTACATGGTGGATCTTCAGTGGGAATAGGGCTCTAACCTACTAATAGACAGGAACAACGATGGCCCTAGAGCTCGCGACTTGAACCACACGGCTCTTGTCATTTTCTATAATCTTGATTTCCAAGGGTAAAATAAATTTTTAAATTTCAACATTTTTTTCCCTTGGTATATTCTGATCTTATCTTTCTTAGCAATCTCAGAAATACGAATCGGAAAATCTTTAAAAATAATTTTAGTCTCTATTCTTCGAACTCTGCACATCACAATGCGACAGTGATTTTATTCCAATTCCTAAGGGTAATTTAAAAGACAAAGATTTATCAGTTTATACGGAATCTCTCCAGCATTGAATAAAAAATTCATTGTTTTTTTTTGTCTCTCTCATGATCTTCATTTTGGAAGTGTTCAGAAAACTCAGTGGAATTTCTTGAAAGTTAAGTGGACCAGTATTTTACGCTCTGCTACCCAAAGCCTTTTTTCTTCCTTAAATCAGAAGTAAAGTTTCTTAGATGTACTTAACAAGAAAAATTCTAAAATATCCTTGTCTTTACGGTATTTACTTACACCATTTCTCGATATTTATATTTTGAATTTAGTTTATTGCATGCATATTTAATAAAGAAATGTCTCTGCTTTTTTTTCGTACATTTATTTCTAATTGTACTTCAGTAAACGTTAATGCACAGTATGTTTTTATTCTCAGAACATTCAAAGGAAAAAATACAATTGTTTCTTTTATTAATGATTAAATATTTTCCTATTCAAGTTATTTCTTAAATTTTATCATTCGAACTTTTATAATTTAAAAAATACGATTGCTTAACATTTTTTTTAAATATTAGTCTAATTTTTCTTTTTGTTTGCTCAATTCTATAAAACCAAAATACTCACTTTACCTGTAGCATATGTTTATTTTTTTTTAAATGTAAGCCATATAGTATATGGCATATACCATATATGTGAAACTAGTTTTCTTTTACCTGTACTGGACAGAAATTCAGTTGACTCCATTAGAGGTCTAGTTTTTAACATTTATATAAACATGTACAATGCTTTTACTTAGTTTACATGTAAACTTTCTGAAAATTATAAAAACATTCTCCTTTGTAAATGAAACTGAACATTTCTTTTATAATATACGTAAGAATTAAGGCAAAATGCGTGTGTATGCAAAAAAATGGAAAATACTGATAAAATAAAGGATTCATTCTACATTAATGCTTCACTTTTGACATGCGGATGCCTGAGAAGTTTGTAAATATAATAATATTAACCCAACACTTAACGGGCGAGAAAAGCAAACTTGACTTCACGCGCGGTGTATCTCATACCCAAGGGTGTTTACATTTAGTTTTTACCGTAAAATTTGCATACAAAGGGGAAAAGGAAAGCAAGTTGGAAATACGATATGTTTATTACACTTTTCACACGTAAATTTAGTTTTTTTCTGCTCTTTTTATTAAGGCATTCAGAGAATATTGTTTGTATACTCCCTTAGTCTTCGTCGTGAGTGAGCGCGATGTTCTCTTCATCATTCCCGCAAAGAGTCTTTCTTCATCCGAAAATACTGTATCTATTAAATTACTTAAATGTCACATTTCTTCATCATAATTACAGTAAAGTGCCATTGCATAAGAAAGATTTTAAAGCGTGCTCATGCATTTAGAACTGTAACGGCGATTCACATGCAGGGTATGACATACCCGAAGAAACGGCATCTAAAAATATACATTTAGAATTCGCCTATAAACTAAGACCCCCTCAAAGGATATGACCTTAAAGTGATAGCTACACGAGAAATTATTCATTTTCCGAAAAAGGTTTAGATGGAGTCTTGAAAAAAGTAAGGGTATGGTATGACATACCTAGCACGTGAAGTGCTAGTAAATTGTTAAAGTAAAATTGTTAAATTAATTGTAAGGTTAAAGTAAATTGTTAAATTTCTACACACACGTTTATTTTTTAAATTGAATCAGTTTATTGTTTCTTACGAAACATGTTTATCCGTCAAGTAGATAAAATTATATTTAACAATACTGTGTGTATAAAAAGCTTGTTTTGCTAAGAATTTTTTAGCATGATACATAGCTTAAATTAATCTAAAATTTAAAATTATGATGAAACTAAATGAAAAGAATTAATCAACGTATTCATCCAGAATTCCATTTTCATTCCACGAAAATACTGAGGTTCATTAAATGAATAATTTTCATTTTTATTCTCTAGAATACAACTGCTAATGAAAATTATAATTGCATTTGGGAATAGTTTAATAAATTTTAATGCTTTATATTTTGAGCAGATTGGAGGGATAATTCCATAAGGAATATTCATTATACTGATCTTAATAAATATTAAAAATAGAAAATCTAAGAAAAATTAAATTCAAAACAAGACAGTCCATACAAATTGGTATCAGGGAATTTCACGATCCATTTAATATAAGTTTATTAAATGTTACAGAGAGAGCGTCAAGTTATTATTATTTTTATTGAAAAAAACTAATAATTTTAAAGAAAAATATGTTAAAATTTGTAGAGAGACGATCATTAATGTATCCCCAAATTGTTTTCAAATTTTCTATGCCCCTTTAAAAACCAATACATGAAATAGAAATATTTTCTTAAAACAATTAAAACAACTGTCTGAGTATATAGGATTTTTTTTATTTATTTTTTGAAAAAAAGTAGATGTACATGAACACAAAGTTGAGATCAAGAATTACAAAAAAATATTTGTACTATAAGGAAAAAATGTGGAAAATGGTCTACGAAGGAAACCCTCAAGCTATACATGCATGCTTGTTTTTACAATTCCTCATGAAAATAAATTTACTTTAAAACTGATTTAGCAGTTTTAGAATAATTTGTGGCCATAATAGAAGAGGAGTCATGGTCACGAACTTATGAATGGCTTTGTCGAGTCACGGTTTGGATTCTGGTACCACTGATGAACCGCCGAATAGAGGGGCTGATACACACCCAATCTTGTTGGGGAGACTTAAAGGCTTCACGTTGGCAGAGTGTGGAAGTTAGAGAGTGGGGTGCCTGTTCAGGGGTCATCCACGTTATTTGACCGATGATCAAAATTACGAGGTCTGCCACCAGTAGCCATCGCTGTAGCTTTTAAGTGCGATGTTAATAGAAAAACAAATCAATCAGAAGTAATTGATAGCACTTTACCATTTTTCCTTTAATTTCTTATTTCTAACTTTTAGTGGCGCAACAGTCCATGACAGTGAAGGCCTACTGTGCCCATATCAGTATTCATGAATTTGAGCGCAGAGGTGCATGATTAGTCTGACGCGAGACTCTCAGTATCTAGTGCCCAAGCAAACTTGGTATTCATTTATCGACACACTGAAGGGTTGAAAGGCTGATTCGACCTTGCACAGCCCTGGAATAGAACCCCGGACCTGTGATGTGGAAGCGCGATTTGCTACCACTGGGCTATTTTTAACTTTATCTAATATAAAAATATTATTTTTATATATTTCTAACTTTAACTAATATAAAAAATGATGTTTTAATTTCTTCAATAAGGATGTCTAAAACTAAACCGTTATTTTTATACCTTTCAATTAACTTAAAATTTTTTGGGCTTAAGAACTTTAAATTAAAAAAAGAAAGAAAATAGAAAAGAAAAAGTCTCATATAAATCAAATATAAGTTTTCGGAATACAGTGGAGAAATCAGTTTGATGTTAAGAAAAGTCCCCTTTTATTTTCAAAATAATTTATAGCTTATCTTTTTCAGTAATTCCATTCTGAATTTTTAAATAAGTTGAATGTAAAAATATAATCAATTATTACATCAAATATAACTTATATCAGGAAATAAATTCAGTCCATTTGCATTTTTTTATTTCAAATTAAACACGAAATTGCTCCACAATCTTACTGTTAACGCCTTAACCAGTTGACCCGTAAGCTGGTTACAAGTTACCGAAAGTTGACCGCAATCGGTTTGTTTGTAAGCTGTACGGGTATCGATATTTTCCCCTTTCTGTCTTTATTTTGCCCGCATTTTTAATTCTTATAGTGAGATTATTAGTACTAGTGTTTTTAATGGATGCAGTTGATTCAGGGCACTGAAATGGTTCTTATCCTGGATTTTCTTTGTTGTGAAAGAGGGATTTTTTTTCCTGAAGGCAGGAATTCAGTTTCTTGAAAATTTTCAATAAGAAACTAGGATTGGCTAGACAGTTTTTTTGCAATGCAATTTGTTGCTTGGGACGAAATGAAAGTGGAAATATATTCCAAAATAACTGATATATTTCTGTTCCAACTGCAATGTAAAACTTTATTACACCATGTTTCACAATGTGTGTGCATATATATGCACACACGCGTCAAACCCTTCAACTATTTAAAAAAGAAGTATGAACTTAAACATTTTCTGTAAGTATACGAGAGAAATTATTTTCAGATAAATGAAATATTCTTCATAGAATGCAGTGTGCATTTACAAGAAGCAAACGTATAGGAGATTTTGTGTTTCACGATTACAAGATGAAAAATAGTGAGGAATTTTAAATTTGAAAATTGAAATAAATTTTTCCATTTTCTCATTCTATTAAATACTATGCTTAGTTATAAGCAATAAGAAATATGGTCTTTTTTTAAACATTTTGGCCCAAAAAATTGACCTGTTAAAGAGTTCAGCTTCATGAACAATCAATGCATCTTTGATGGATTTGTCGAATTCTGAATCTATTGCACATAGATTATCCTATTTCTAAAATTGAAGTCAGGAAAAAGTGAGAAATTTTCTAGAAGAGAGAAGCTTGTGTGAAGGCTTTTATCGTGAATATTTTGATGTAGTACTCTTCTCATGTTTAGAGGTAATTATCCTGATGGGTGGGTTTTCCGAATTTTTTTCATAGTTATTAACTTGTTATGCGTAAAAACAACAATTCTTAAGTGTTTCTCGTGTTATTTTGGTGCACCAAAAGTAAGCAATTCGTTGCAGAGAAGCTGTTAATCACGGACGAGAGAATGCAATTATTTTCTGTCGTTAACGTTCTGATCATCAGTTTCCAGGGGAATCTTAAGGGAACAACAATTTAATATACGAAGAATTTTTCTTGACACTAATATTATAAAAAACTATTAAAGTTAAGCAAAGGTATATTGTGTAAAATCCATCATTAATTGAAAGCAATGGAACGTAACGGATCACGCGCGTAATTTATTTATAAAAAATCTGCTAGTGCAATTCCTTTAGAAAAAGATCTTTATCTTTATATAAGGAAAGAAAATCAAAGCTTCTTCTCACTTTTTTTATCTTTTTATAACAGTTTAGGACCATTTGCATACAGGGAAAACTTTTTAAATTCTGGATCTTGAGATATATTTTTTTAAAATACTTGAAGGAAGAAAAAGACATCAGATATCTCAAAAATATAATACGGTCATACTATAATTAAACGAGGAATCTCATTCACGTTAATAAGACCAAAATTATTACACAATATTGAAACAACACACCCGCACAATATTGAAACACAATGTTTGTCGTAGTCTCTCACTACCCCTAGAGTTATTAATTCCCCTTTGCACATTATCTACATTTGGATATGTCGGATTCATAATTAATGACTACGCAAATAATAAATCAGTTATTTATTATTTCCTTATGATAGAAATACACAAATATTAATCAAACTTTAAGAACAACAAATTAAAGTGGAGTGAGATCAGAGTTCAATTATGAACGACGGAACACTAACTGATACCACGGGGGAATAACGCATACAATCAAACTACGCATTTAAATCTAATCTATAAAAATCACAGACCTGATATCTCCTTAAGAAGGAAACTTGAATATTTGTAGAATTTATGAAGTGGCTTCAATCCAGGATATCTTCACTTACGTCCGAACCGAATTAATGAATCTTTTTCAATAATCTTCCTTCCGCTAACAAACTTCACTTAGTTAAACTAATCTCCTAGAAATACCTTCTTAATCAATCACGTAGTTTACTCCTCTATCTAAACATGTAGTCATCCTCATCTCTTTATTTCATTTCTCCCTTTTATATCTCTTTCGAACTCGCTAAACCCGAAACTATCTTATTTGCATAAGTCACACTTTCAGCTCTCAGCGGGGATTGGTTAAAATAAATACAATTTAAAAGTTTATGAGAGAAGGTTAGTGAAACGCGTAAGCACCCGTCACATGTTGAAAAAAGATGCATTTTCGTTCACATTTTTGCAAAACAAAAAACGCTTGAATGTAAATATATGAATACGAATATGTTTTTAAATGTATCAAAAATTAGACTATTTTTAATACAAATGTGCTTTGTATAACAATTAATAAAAATGAAATGAAATTGAACATGTTGCTTTTAATATTGGTTCACACTAACTACAGAAGTTTAACTCATCACCATCTCGTTGCTTACTTTGCTTCGTTTTAGTCGTAGGTTCAAATCCAGATCCCTTTAAAAATTTACCATGTGGGGAGGCTGATGCACGTTAAATCTACCAAGGCTCAAAATTGTCAAGTTAGAGAGCAATGGAAGTAAAGAGGGTGGAGCTCCAACTCAATCATCGTTCTTGTCACATAACCGTAGTTCATAATTACGAAGTAAGTCTCCAATAGCTGTTTTCTTGCTTCGAAAAGAGACGGTAATAAACAAACAGCCAATAAATATTTACTTCCAGCTGGGTGATGCAGATGGTCTGGCGCTGGCCTTGTAGCCTAAGTCGGGGTTTTTCATGATAAAAAAAATTCACAGCGTCCATCGGCATGTAAAAGTTTACTTGAGTGATTGTTTGGCTTATGTGTTGAAGGTAAAATTAAATTCTCAGTACGGTTTTACATCTTCAGAGCTCAGGTTCCTCCTCTGGTGAGGAAACTGGGTATCAAAATTAATCGCAGTGATTGGTACAGCACCTACATGGTGCCGCACTAAAAATAGATACCAACTCCGGGGAATGTACTAGGTCTGCAATGATAAAACACCAATCCGCAGCTTCATTAGAAATAAAAAAATAAATATTTATTTGTTTGTGTGTGTTTTGATTTAGTTATTTAATTTAAAATACCATGATTTAATAACAAAATGAGTGGTGGCTTATTTATTCACCTACCTAAAATAGTAGCATATTTTTGCGAAATTTTCTTTCATATAAATTTGTCCCTCTTTGCATGTTGAATATAAGAAAAATATACGAATAAAGTGTTCATTACTGTGATGCTTAATGCATTGATGAGAATGTACAGTTTAAAAATTTAATCAATAAGACTATTTTTTATATAAATCTCATAATGAATAACAAGAATGAAAAATTCCTTGATTTTATTAGACACAACGGTATCTATGTTAAACGGAACATTCCGAAGAACACCGAAACTCTAAAATTAAGCTTATTGTACTTTTGGACTTCCATTAACTTATCTTAGATGTAATCTAAATAAAAAATTATCTCTGAAGCCTGTACCATACTTTAAAATAAAATATAAGCACAGCGATACATTTTTAATCTCTATTAGAATTCTGAGTAATCTCTCCATTGAGATAACAGATTAAGTTAAGAATTTATATTAAGCAGTTATCTACTCGGTTACCTCAACTACTATCACCCGGTTTAAAAAAAGTATCATCCTCATAAAAGTTATACATAAATCTTTCAAATATTTAAAACAAATTGTAATCAACAATTTCTTATTAGGTGAAATAACAATGAGATAATGTTACACTCTCGTTTCAAGTGATTGATGATTTTGAATCTAGAATTTAAACGTTAGTTTCAAAAATTAAAATGTACTAATCAATAAAATCTTTTTATTGATCTCATTTTATTTTTCAGATTTCTACTATATGTTTACATAAGTAATATACAGTCAATATATTTTTACAAATGTTGAAACCACGATGGATTATATCATTGTTTGACGCTTGCCATTATAATGAATCAAATTTCTTAAAAATGTGTAAAGCTGCTAAATAAATGAATGCAAAAACTAAGCTTTGATGTCAATTTTAAATAACATTAATTTTTAAGAGAGAAAAAATAAAAGTTGCGAACAATAAGCAAAAATGCACATCTTTTACCTATTTTCCCAAAAGCAAAATTTTAACAAAGCACAGACAACAGCGTGTGTGCTACATAGTAAAATGTATTTGGTAAAAGATAAGAAAGAAGATAAATGCCTTCACATGTGAAGATGCTTACAAAGATCTAAAGAGTTAGAAGCATACCTACATTTTTCTAATTGCCTGTGTAGGCTATTTTAAAGTTTTACAATAATATTTCATCGTTTTCTGTTTTTTGAAGCTTCTTATAAAATAAGAAAAATGAAGTAAAAAGCAAGATTAAAATTAAAAAAATTAGAACCGACAAAAATCAATTTAAACCTAGAAAGCTATACAGGGCTAAGCTCATAGAGCAGCTCATTGAAACACCTTCTGAATAGAATGTTTTAGAGAAAGTAATGTTTTACGTTATAAATACGAAAAAGTGGAATATAAGTGGGGGGGGGGGAAGTTGTTTATGTTATCGCGGTACTTTTTCTTTTTACATCGTCTTACAATAAATGTTCAAAAATATGACTAATTGAATTAAGTCAGCATTCTGCCGTTGATCAGTTGACTCTATGTACACTGCTAGCCACCGTAAATGCAACACCCTGAAGAAAGCACACAAATAACATGAAATTTACAACAAGCATTAGCGGAGATGAAATATACAAATGATTAGAATTTCAGCGCAGAAACACATCACGCACGTCTGTCGTGCCACCTCAAAGGGCTATTTAGGGCTTGGAGATTTTGACTATTTCAAGTTCGGCAATCGTGTTTTTCTTGTGGTTTTTTCAAAAAACGATCAGTTATATCTCGTAGAAAACAGCGATCAGCTTTCGATCAAGCATCCGAGTTCGACAGAGGAAGGATAGTGGCCTACCAAAATTGTGGATTATCTTTCAGGGAAATCGGTAGTCGTGTTGCACGAAACCAAACAACTGTAATGCGGATATGTGAACGTTGGATGCAGGAGGGTACGACGGACTGACGTGGTCAATCGCATCCACCTCAGTGCACCACTTCACGTGAGGACAGGCTAATTGTGCACATTGCAGTGACGCATCGCTCAGTCACATCACGAACCATAGCACAGCACATTGAGTCTGTAACGCATCCTTCAGTGTCTGCGCGTACCATTTGACGAGGTTTACAGCAAAGTGATCTGTCCGCAAAAACGTCCATTGCTTGGTCTACCCTTGACGCAGAACCACAGACGTCTCCGCCGCCAATGGTGGGATGAAAGAAGGATGTGGGTGGCGGAATGGAATGAAGTTGTCTTTACTGACGAGTCAAGCATTTGTCTGCAATACCACGATGGTCGGATTCGAGTCTGGAGACACCGTAGAGAGAGGATGCTGAACCACCACCACACTGGTAATGCACCGGGTTTTATGGTTTGGGACGGTATTGGATATCACTCTCGCACTCCTCTAGTACGCATTGCCGGTATTTTAAACAGCCAGCGCTACATCTTCGAGGTGTTGGAGCCAGTTGTCCTTCCTTACCTTCAGGGCTTGGCCACAGCCATATTTCAACAGGATAATGCTCGACTACACGTATCACGCATTGTCCAAAGGTTCTTCGTCAATCACCAGATTGAATTGCTTAATATAAGCAATTATTATAAGCATTTATTTTTTAAGCAATTTCGTATAATAACTAAGATAAAGTGCTCTAGTTTTTTTAAAAATTAAAATATCTCTTATCCGGAAGGCCATTTTAAAATCATCAACATAGCAACACATCAGAATAGAAATTTTGTTCATAAACTTTTGATACAAAATAGGCCTCATTTATGTTACTTTTTGTAAATTTTTACCAATTTGTTCCCATTTTTTTAAATAATAATATTCCTTTTCTCTTCATAATTTTAGCAAATTTTTCTCAGAATGTACTAATCAAATATAAAAACAATAAAAAAAATCATCATTTTTTAAAAAAAAAAGTTGTCGCAAGTAGTCGGATACCTTAATCGCATCGATAGATGGGGAAAAAAAGCTAATAGTTTTACTGATGCAAGGGAAAAGATACTTTGTGGACCTTTACCCTCTTGCGCCTTTCATTTTGTCGATAAGCACAGTTTATGTGCTATTCGCAGATAAGACATTTTTTACAAGCGAAGATGTCTTAAATTTGCACATTACACATGAGTGGGCAAAAGAAAATTCACATTTTACATGTCTGTATGAATTTCAACAACGTTTCTGTTTGAATGTTTAACTAAGTATTGAGAACGAGTGATTTTGTTACAGCACTATATATATATACTATATATATCCTGCCAAAGATACTTGGTGTACTATATATTTTTCTATCAAAAGGATTCTAATAAGGATTGCTACAAGATGTTCCAATTGTCATTTGTAATCAAATGTACCCTGTATAGGACAGTGAATCAGCCCATTTTATAATGGTTGTGCGCAAGTGTGGGGTATTAATTTTGGATTGCAATGGCCTCAGAGGGGTGGACCACCCCTTCGACGACTACAGTGACCTTAAGTTTTGAGTATCGATTACTTCTGATGAAGGTGTATGATGTCCCTCATTTATGAGACTCCAGATAGCCCTGCGATGGCAATGGTATTCAACATTCAGGACGATAGGTATAAATAGGTTACTTTTATAAAGGGGGCATACAGTGTTCAGTTGCAGTACGTAACTTCTGAGCAATGTTATTCAACTGTCTGTTTTAGGTCTAATTATGCCTACACGCCTTATATGAATCAGGCTTTTTCTATGATCCCATGGTATTATGATGAAGAATGAATTTGTTGGTTAAATTTTCAGATTAGCAAGTGTTTTGGGGAACTTCCAGTTACTTCAATAAAAATAAATTCATCATGAATTCATCACATATTTCTAGAGAAAATCCTCTGAATAAAAAGCATTCAGAGCAAGTATACTTAAAAGATTTTATCCCATAAATTTATGGATAGAACTTAACAAAAAAAAATGAAGTGATGAAGGGAACGCATCTAAACATTTTTTGGGCCTTGTTAGAAGATGCAATCAATGTGGCATTTAATGTTTTTTGAGAAAATGTTTTAACTTTTAGAACACAAGATCACCTGTTAAGCTTAAAAGCGGTGTGCATTTGTAACCTCATGCGTTCTTTCCAAAATTTATTATTAAATGTCTGTTTAAAAAACAAATCAGTAAAGTTTTTTTTTAAATTTCATTATATAAGATAACATTAAATGGTGTGTTTGAGAAGGAATTTTTTTTTTTATGTTGTACATATTTTTGTGTTGTTCTAACATATTGACTTTTCTATGCATGTAATTCTGATGTCACATTATACAGTTTGAATGATTTATGTAGGTCCTGAGAAAATTAAATATTAGAAAATAATACAGAATTATATAAATGATTTTTTACTGTTGACACACACACACACACACAGATTGTACTATGACAATACTTTCTCTACAGATATAATATATTAGTTAGCTAATCTAGTTAGCTAACTATATTGTATGCTAACAATTAATTCTAGTTAGTTTATCAATATTTGTATTATTCCTTATGGAGAAAAGTTTATGTAGTGTCACAATATACTCTCTTATTCTCTGTAGAAACATTTAATTTAATTTTGACCTAATAAATTCAAATATTTCTTGTCTCAATCGATTCTTGTACAATTTTTATATAATCAAACAATATTTTTCTTTACATCTCGTTAAATACTTCGATAATCAATATATCTCATACAATATTCAACACTCTGTTTTACACATATAAAAATAAATAATAAATATCTTAACCGAATTTTCATTTACATTAAAAAATGTGCAAGATATTTTTCAGATACTGATCAAACATTTGGCATAAAAACTAATTAGTTCTATATCGTGAGTCGTACAATGAGTTATTTTAACTTAAAACTTTTGTCTTTCACAAACAAAATCATACACAGTGTGCCCGCTTAAGTCCGTTGACACTCCAATAATTCAAGAACGATATAAGCTAGAGTGATAAAAGTGGGATCTGTATAGTAAAGTTTCCAAGCTCTACACAAAAAAAAACTATTCACAGCTCCACCGGGTGAATAAATTTGGAGTTAGCATTCATATCTGAAAAACAGTATTGTAACGGTGATTTATGGTATTACTGGGTTAAAAATAATGAAGAAAATCTCGGTGGTAAAATAATGCATTTAATAACCTAAAATAACACAATTACAAAAGGATGGTTATACAAGACTTTACAACACAAATACAATTAAACATTTAGAAGAACAAATTAAAGTAAATATGTGTTTAAAATATAGTTCAGGATTGGACGGTGAGATGGGAGATCCTTACAATTTGGGACCCTGTCTCTTTCTGATGTTACAAGCAGTGAGCGGGCTCCCAGTTCACACTAATGTTACTAGTGTGTCCATACCATAGCGACATCTGCATTCCATTCTAGAAATATAGCTTGCGTTGCAGTACGAGATACTAGAAAAAAGTCTATTCCAAAGTTGTTGAGCTTCATCGAGTTATCACAAAAAAAAAACAAAAAAAAAACCATCTTGAGCACAAAAACGATACGAAGGAAAAGCACGAAGCTATCATGTGTTTGATCACGTTGAACAAAATTGCACATTCCGAAAATGAGGATCATCTATCTTCCATGCTCCAAATCGTATCCCTCAGCAACAATACACGTCTAAACAAAAAAATTTCATTTCCCGTTCAACATGACACGAGGGGTATGCTGCACAAGCATCCATACTATAGTTTTGAAGTTCCTGCGGTGCTGTTGGAGGGGTTGCATACACTGTGTTTGATGTATCTCCACAAAAAGAGTGAAATGGGTTCAGGTCAGGTGACCACGCAGGTTATTCAATGCAACTACCATACCCAATGTTGTTGGAATGTGTTTCGAATGCACTGTATAAAATGTGATCAATTGTATGGCGGGGCACCATCGTGTTTGAACCATATATTCCAGATATCACTCAATGGGAATTTCTCTAGAAAATCGCATGGTACCACTTTCAATAATGACAAGTATCGGGATGCCATTAACGTGCTTTCGTAAAATACCCGGCCAATCAGTCTGTTTTTAAATATCCCGCACTGGACATTTGTCAAACAGAGTTGGACAGCAAATCTATGTTCAACAGTCAGAGATGGATTTTCTGCTTATTGTGCATAGTATTACTCGCAAAGCAGGCCTCATCTACCTATATGATGCCGGTAAGGGACAGTGGCTGGACTTTTGAGTGGTACATAATGAAGTTGCACTAATCATATAGCACCTCTAATCCTCTCCAAATAAATATGCATTTTACACATTCTATTTTCAACATTACCTTACGAAAGGTGTCTTCTTGTACTAAATAGATGATGCTGAACTATTTTGTAATTGACTTTTTCTATGTCTATGGAATTGTTTTTGAGACAAGAACACTAACTCCAAATGTATACACCAGATGGCACTATTTTTATGAAGCGCATAACAATTTTACCTATACCCCACTTTTCTGACTATAACTCGTGTTGTTCATAAATCATTGGGATGACAACGAACTTAAACGGGGGGTGGAGGGCTCACTGTATAAAGAATAAGAACTAATTCAACGTATAAAAATGCTAGTCTTAATACGTAATAGAATCAATTGATAACATTTATGCGAGATTTATACCCCTATAAAATAATCTTGGGATCCATTTTCAAATCAATTCTCAATTTATATAGTTTTAATATTTCATCACATTGTAAAACTAAACCACTGTTGATTATAATTAATATTTGTAATTAACAGTGGCATGACAACTTCTTGAATAAGCTTCTAAATATTCTCAGAAGATGCATATGAAGTATTTAATCCATTTTGACATACTCTCTCCACACAAGACTTAAGAAGTCACCGATAAAATTGTTTCCGGAGTGAATGTTACTGAAGCACAACTCCAGAGACAAATTGCATTATCTTTAGTAATCGGATTAGAGACCACTTTCTCCTTTATACGCTAGAGAGTAATAGGCATTTCAAGTAAAGATCCTTTTCTCAATGCATCGAATTTTATCTCTAAATCTTAGCATGTGTTCTATGGAAACCACAAATGGGAATAGAAAAAGGTTGCTTTCTCGAATACTTTACAATACGACGTTCATTTGAACAGAGGGAAAATTTAGGCCATCTAAATAAAGAAGAGTTAATAGAAATTAGAATAAATTATATTTTGCTCCGTTGCTAAGCAAGATATGATTTATGTAGTCAATCAAAATAAAAATACTGGAGTTGTAAGAATGTAATCTAAATAACTGTTGAATTCTTTATTTTTAGTCATATAATCTTATTTCTAATCCTCATTAATGCTGACAAAATGCACTTTTTAAAAATGATGAAACACTGATTGTGCTTTTGGTACCAACTTTTAAAATTTAGTGTTAAATAAATCATTGAAACTCTGGCATATATTAATTATACAATATCCACACCTTCTTCAATTCTAATGGATAATAAATACAATTAAGACAATATACATATATAAGGGAGAAAATTGTGTGTATGTATATAGTTTTAGTAAAGAAAACGGAAATGATTTATTTTTCACAAGGAAATATGTAATAAGAAATGTTATTATATATTATTTTTAATATATAGTTCGTATATTTTTCAATATAATAGATACGTATCAAAGTATAGACCATAATAGACCAGTACTTACATTTAAACTTTTTCAGCTTTTGCTTAGTGCTATTCAAAAAATTCTCTAAATATCTGCTGTAATATTGAGGAGCACAAAAAGCTTTGAATAATCGTACAATTATATGAATTTTTTGTGTTGATGCTAATACCAAGAGTATAAATAATATTTAATCAAATCTTCACTAATAACACTAAGTTAATTCACAATATCTTTAAAATCTATATTCAAACTTTATAATTTTAGTTTAATACAATCCTGCGATTCATTTTCATTTTTTTTAAATGTACATTAATTTGTAGTTGTTTAAAAATTAAAATATTTCATCTTTCAGAACAGCGAATTCACTATAAGAGTTTATATTAAAATGTTGATGTTAAACAGTTACAATTATCGATTTTTTAATAATGATGCAATATTTTTCTTTTTAACCTACACATGCTTTTGGATGTATGAGCTTCTTTTTAACCTACACATGCTTTTGGATGTATGAGCTTCTTTTTAACATACACACACACTTATGAAAGTATTACATTGATATTCGATATTAAGAGAAATTTTACAATTAGTTGATTATCCTTAGAAATAGTGGACGGGATTTCATGAAATTAGGAGGTTCGTATAACACAAAGTAGGTTGTAGGTTTGAATGCATAGATTGATACAATATAAAATTACCATTTAACAGTTATGGTATTTATTAACGATCGTGAGTAAAGTATATTACAGGAAGATATAAAATATAAGATACACACAAGATGATAAAAAAAGGAATTTATAGGACTATGGTCATACAGCATCCATGATGTGAACTCATATTAGAAATCAGAAGATTTGTGTCCCACTCTTTCAACAGTGCTGCTTTAAATTTCAGGATGGTTCTGAGAGGAGACAGGATACAGTCTTCATCCGGCAAATAACTACATTTTCCAAATCATTTTACAACTCATCTGCCAGAAGACCCCTATTTGAACGAGGTTTGTATAACATAAAAAATCATGATAAACTGTATCCCTGAAAATATGAACACATGAGACACCAAGAGAATTCATCTCTATACTTCACAACAGCCTCAAAACCTCTATCAGAAACTTGACGATTTGTTCATCCATCTACAAGGATCAGACCCAGACCATCAAATTATCTCTGCCATAATGTTCTATCAGATACTGGAAGACATATAGAAGATTCCTGCACGAAAAGTGTTGATGTTTGCAAGTAAACGAAGCGCCGCAATCGAAAGATGCTCTCATAAATCTCTTTAATCTTAAAAGCATATTCCGCAAGTCTTTCCGGGTCACCAAATTTATTTTATAGTATATTTCCTTAGTCGGAAGTTGGTGTTATTCAATTCCAAAAAATGATTTACCATTTTTCTACTATAAATTTATTCACAACCAAACCACGTAACATTTAGAACATTTACTGGTACAACAAGCAGACAAAAGCGACATGAAACGGCTTAACTGTGGCATGAAATGCCATATCTGCACAATTAGGGAAATTCAACTAACTTTCCTAATTAACTTTAAATAGAAGAGTATATTTGAAATAGATTCTATTCATTAATCAATTCAGAATACCCCATTGTAAAGTGAAATAGATTCATTGGATAGAACCGAATTGATCTAAAAAGAAATTAAATAAGAATTTCAAATTAGGATTGTTTGCTGATCACGCATTTTTTTTAACAATTAGCTAGGACGATATTTTAAATAAAACGTATTAAATTGTTGACGCGTATTATCTAACGTCAAATATATGCTCCTTAATTTACACACATTTGATAAATTTAAAAAAATTACTTGTTTTGTAGTTTACGTATTTTATTTGTATGAATTGTGGCAAACGTTAAAAAAGGTAAAACATACTATCGTTCTATCAATATAGTATCAAAGAATAAAATATTAAAATGGCTTTAACTGTTATCTTTCCTCTAGAAAAGTTTCAGTGAATATTAAAATAGTTATTGTGTGTGGTATGCTTAACTTTGTTCTCTTATTTTCTAGTTTTCTCTTTTGTATGTAATGCTTTTATTCGGTAAAAAATACGACAGTATGTACCATGCAAAATACAAATCTTCTCAACAGTGATTCCATTTGAAATATTGTTTAACACCAAATTTTTCTGTCGAAACATTCTTTCAACATAATACTTCATTCGAAATAGCTCAAAATAGCAGTATTTCTTTCAACATTCTTCAGTTAAATTCTTCTTGTAGCTACTTGAAGTTACTATGTTATTGTGATCGGACATTTATTGAAGGAGTCCGAACTGATCACCCTTACATTCACTCCTGAATTATTTTCTTTAATAATTTAAGCCTTCAAAGGTCACATATTTTTCTAAATTACACATTTATAATTAATGTTTAGCTGCAAGTCCTCATTTACTTTTTATTTTTCGTCAGGGACGAAATTCTTGTTCACAAATCTTTAAAAGGTTATATAAAGGAAACAAACTTATATCACCCATCTCAATTTAACTCATTTCAAGATATATTTAACGTAACACAGAATATTTTTCAACCATATAAATAAAAGCCGTTGCAAAAATTAGCTGTTAAAATTGAGACTCTATTTTAAATGTTAAATTAATTTTCTTAATGTAAATTTGTATGCACAAGAACTCGTAAATAACAATTTTTTTCCTGAGAGACTGTGTAAATTTACGATGTATTTTACATATAATGAAAACTGCATGCACATAAGAAGATCTAAAAATAGTCACGATTTATTAAAAAATAATGATTCAGTGGAAGCGAATATATTTTTTTTTTGTTAAATTAATTTGATAGAGATCGGATTATGTGGAGGAAAATCAAAGATTGTTATTAAAATTAACTGCAATTAACATTTTTCAATACATTCCTTACTTTTTTTGAAAAAATACATTTTCCTCTTAAAAATACCATATTGTTTACTTTTTCTGTCAAATTTAACTTATTTTATGCAATTAATGAATTTAAAATTATTGCATTTCATATATTTTCAGAATAGACAAATTAAGACACGAATTTATGCAATATTTTGCGAATAGCAAGCTCTGAGTTGAATCCTCTTAATATATCATATTAAATCAAAGTAAATCTTTGAAAAATGCTCTTTGATCAAAATGAAAAATTCTCATATCCAGATAAATGGCTATGAGCATTTAGTATGTCTTCTACATGTGCGGGGAACTGTCAACTAAAATATAAATTACTGGAAATTTTGCAATGAAAAACAAACATTAAGTCTTACAGTTTTCTTTCAACCATCAAATCTTTCTCAGTTATGAAGAAATTAGTCATTTCTAAATATATTGGTTTGAGAAATCAAGAAGCTGTATGATTTTATAAAGAAAAAAATAATACAAATAAGCAATTGCTTAAATTTGTAATAGCTATAAAAGTGGGAGAGTACTTAAGAAATAAAACGAACCAGATGTGTATATTGCTGTAATTAGAGGCGAAAATTTAATGAAACTTAATCTTAGATTTGATTTGATTTTAATTCACGTCACGCTATAATGCAGCACGAAGAATATTGGTAATGGACCTCATAATTTTGAACCACGTCCAAGTGCTTCTCAGCTGGCACCCCCTCTACAAACTTCCCCACCACTCCTACGGAAGGACTTTGAGCCTCAACAATCATAACTTGCATCAGGGCCTCTACACGGCGGATCTTCACTGGCTGATTCGCACACATGATTCAACAACGCTGGTCACGGATTCGTACCTAGAACCTCTCGGCTACAATGGGCACAATTTAAGATATCCGGTTAATCTAAAATTTTGAATTTTGCCAACGACTGACAAATTTTTTATGCCTTAAATTTATAGGCCATTTTATTAGCTTTATAAAAATACCAAGTTTATTATTTTCCGTTCATTAGAATAAACACTACAAGTGTTTTAGTAAAATCAGATGTCATTATTTTAAGCAAGATGTCGTCCTTTCAAACGCGTTTTACTCGAAATGTGTGTTTTTTTAAATACTCAAACGAGGCCAGTGATTGCTAAAAAGTTTCGAAAATAATTAACTGAAATTTTTTGTGTATGTTTTGTATAATAGTAGAAGTGTTTTAAACTTCAGATTTATCTATCACCGTTTTATTACAAAATTTAAAGTCTCTTACGTGAATGTAACCACTATTTTTTAAAGCAATTTCAAGTAATAACAAAAATAAAGTGCTCTAGTTCTGTAAAACTTAAAATATTTATCTTATCCTGCAGGATTTCAAAAACGAATAACACAGCAACACATCATAATTGAAAAATTGAAAATTTGTTCATAAACTTTTGGTACAGAATGGGCCGCGTTTATATTATTTTTTGTCAATTTTAACCCATTTTAGTAAGAATAATTTTTTTTCTATTATTAATTTCAGCATATTTTTCATAAACGTACTAAACAAATCTAAAAACAACAAAAAAATAGCCATATCTCCTTTTTTAAAAAAGTTTGCGCAAGTAGTCAGATACCTTAATTTAAAAAGAATAAGGAAACTTTGAAATTTTCTCCTGATAAATTATCCTGAAATATTTTTAAATAATGAATTATTGTATCTACATTTAATTTTTGATGATCAAATAACATGTTTATTTTCTAAAAAATGTATAAATTTAAATATGTGTTTTAATATTAATATTTAAGACACACAAATTTCATATTTTAATATTTAATTGCATGCGTCTAAGAATATTTTTAATAAAAAAAAAATTCTATGTGAAAGAAAAACACCCGAGGAGATACATCTTGTTTAAACTTCAAACAATATGATGAATGGTAGTGTCATTTTTGACCATTTTTCCTGCACTAAGCCTATCCAAAGTCAAATATTTCTGCCTTATAGGAAAATACAAAGGAAAAATTAATTTTCCTGAAGCTAGAATCTGTTTCATCTCTCAAAAAATAAAACTGTCTATCAGAAATAGTTTTGAAATGTGGGAAAATTCAAAATAATAGATTTTAAAAGCTTTGTTCTTAATAACAATTATCGTCTTCTATTCGTTAGTATAAAAATGTCATTTTATTACTGAAAAAAATTATTTTGAAGATACAAGAACATTGAATTAAAAGAATTTTTAGAAGACAAATCTCATAATTGAAAATAAAATGCTTTTAGTTTGGGAAAATACATGAGATAAAAAATTTCGATAGTTGCTCATTCAGAACTTATTGCTGGCGGGCATTAAAATCACAACAACATGAAGGAGGTATGACACAAACAACAATTTTACAGGAAAAGAAGGATATGATGGTGTATTCAAATCATCAGTTTTTAATGTATCCGACTACCCTAAAATTGTGAATTTTGCCAAAAATTGACAATTTCTTTTATGATTTCATTTTATAAGTCATCTTATTAGCTTTACAAAAAAAACCAAGTTTATCTTTTTCCGTTCACTAGAACAAAAATTACAAGTGTTTTAGTAAAAGCAGATGCCATTATTTTAAGTAAGATGTCATAATTTAAAAAGCATTTTACTCGAAATGTGTTTTTTTTAAATATTCAAACAGGGCCAGAGATTACTAAAAAGGTATTGAAAATAATTAACTCAAATTTTTTTTAAGTTCTGTATAATAGTAGAAGTGTTTTAGCCTTCAGATTTATCAATCAGTGTTTTATTACAAAATTTACAGCCCCTTACCTTAATATAATCACTGTTTTTTTAAGGAATTTCATTTAATAACTGAGATATAAAGTGCTCTAGTTTTTGTAAAAAAGAAAATATCTCTTATCCTGGTGGTCATTTCAAAATTGAATAAAATAGCAACAAATTAGATTGAAAAAATTGAAAATATGTTCATAAAACTTTGGTACAGAAGGGATCGCGATTATGCTATTGTTTGTAAATTTTTTCCATTTTTTCCCATTATAATAATAATAATTTTGTTTTTCTGTTCTTAACTTTAGCATATTTTTCTTAAAATGTACCATACAAATCAAAAACCAACAAAAATCCCCATATCTCCATTTTTTTTAAAAAGAAAAAGTTGTCGCAACCAATCGAAAGCCTTAAAAACAATCGAAAGGCACAGGAGGGAAGAACCACATCTCAAACTCTGTATAGGAAGGAAGTTACTCAGTGGTATCCTTGCTTGTATTTGAATGCAAGTTGTTCATGATAAGATCATGTTATGCCTCGCATAAGAAGCAGAAACGGCTACCATCATCTTTAAGGTATCCATTTCTGGAAGCATCGGAAGGAGCACATGGGGCCTTCTTGCATTCGATATCATAAAACCCTTTTCCGTATGGGATGATACAGATAGCCGTTTGATACACTACACAAGCATCTCTCGCTCGTGCATTTGGTAATCTGAACAAAACTTCACACAAGCTTTAAAATTGTTTTCCATCTTTCATTCTTCTGAGATGTCCTAATTCAACAAGACAAAGCAAAGCAGCATGTTACCCTTTGTGTCTTAACTTGCCTCGTAAAAGAGAAGTTTCCATTGGCCCGTACGTCAAGTATCAGTTAACACTTATCAAGGGGATCTAAGTTCAAGGTGCACTGACTGTAGCAAAGATGCTTTAAACAAGTAAATAGTGAAATTTGAGTTGTACGGGTGTGATGTTCGCCCCCGTCAGCGATGCATTTTCAAAGCTTAGTCAGCGAGTGTGTATCCGCATTCAACGATAAAAGGTCTTGGACACTTCTTATGTTATCATTTTGCAGCAGTGCATGATAACCATTATGTTCCCACATCGATTGCTTGATAGTGGCCTGCACTCATGTCTATCATTGTGACGGTTCTATACGCGCTTCCACTAATATCTTCTTATCTCTTTAAACAAAACATTTAATTCAACCAACTTTCATCGAGTAAGCGAACGTGATTTATGTAAATGAGGTATATTATATAAATTCGGTTTTCGCGAGTTGGCAGAAAGAAAGAAAGTAAGGAAGGAAGGGAGGAAGAGATTTGTTGACTCACTGTTGTTGACACGCTTAAATTGATACGTTAGATGAGTGCAAATAAAAGTTTAATGGAAGTTTGAGAATTAGTTGTTAGTTGAAGATTGAAAAACAGTGGAATTAATTAAAGATTACAGAGCGTGGAGCCATCGTCATTTGATCGAGCTGAAGAAAGTGCCTGGAAGTTTCCAGAGTAGGATCCGATGCATTAAAGGTTCAGGTACTGTGCACTTGATTAAGTAGAACTAGGTATTAGTGTGCGACGTAGTTATATTTGGGCGTATTCAAGCTATCTTAGATCCAGTTGAGGGTCTGTAGTAGTATTCCCGTGTTATACAATCTCACCGTCGCATTCTACTATAATTCATGTACCTGAAGTAGAATTGTATTGTGTCTGTTTGATAATTGTTAATAAGAATTAATAAATTAATTAGATTGGCAATAATGTCTGTGGATTACTCTGTTCCTCCTACAGATCTAACCGAGTTTACAGGTAGACAAGAGGGTTCGGATGTAAGAGGCAACCGAACGTTATCACACCATTAAGTAGTTTGTCATTGACATACAAAAAATGACGACTCTTTTAGTAATGGTGTTGGACTAGAGCTATATGAGAGAACGAAGGAAGAGCTCATGGTCATCTACAGATTGCTGAGATGATTCAAAATTTTGTTTGTCTAATTATAGTGGTTATATAGGAGAGTGGCACCATCGTGTTAGCTGTATTGGTCCAACGCTATTCCGCGTGACAATGTAGTATTATAGTTTGTGGTGCCATAGCAGGTCACTATAGCAACACAATGATGCGTAAATAATGTGCTGAGACGAATTGTTTCTATTTGTTGGAAATAAATGGATAAGCAAACTACAGGATACTGTACGTACTGCCTTGTAACGTTGCCTCTTTGAAGTTAAAATCTCAGCGTATTGAAATTAATAATTGCATAAGGATCATGATCTGATTTTCTGGATTATCTGATTATCGTCCAAGGAAGTCATGTGAGTTTTTGTTATTCCGATGTGTGTTTCATATAAAAAGCCGGGATTGTCTGGAAAATTCATCCGCTTCCTGGTCTCGTCATGTAAAACACGCGTGCGACGTATTTGTATTATGTGTACTATGTGTGCGTTGTTTTTGTGTTTAAATGGGAAACAAAAGTGGAATATATGTATAGTTATAATTCTCTACTAAAGAGAGATGAATAATCAATAATAATTAAAACTGAAAAAACCAAAATTATAAGATAAACCAGACATAAGATTTTAGAGTGAGTGAGAGAATATTAACGTCGCACTGATTAGCAACACGAGGGCTTTTGGTGACGGATCTCGTAATTTTGAAATATGGTCAAGTGGGAGGACGACACCTGAGCTGGCACCCCCTCTCCTAACTACCACAGCACACCAACGGGAGGACGTTTGAGCTCTCGACAGATTTAACGTGCATCGTGCCCCTACACGGCGGGTCTTCAGTGGTACTGGGCTCGAACTCATGGCACGCCAAACATGATCCGATACCTTGACCACTTGGCTACCATGGCTTTAGAAAGGATATATTAGAAATCATAAAAATATAATACAATTTAAAATGTTAAAAAAAAGGGATGCTACAGTATTATAAACATTGCTGGCTCTCTCTTAGGACAACTCTTATATATAAAATAATTTATATAAAAGTGGGGTTGAACATGTTTTTGGGCCAGCCAACCTCCCCCCTTACTGTTAATAATACTGAGCTAAAAAAAATAATGGATAGAATATCTAATTCCATTTCAAGAAAAAGGTAACTTACCTAAAAATTGCATTCAAATATGCATAGCCCGCTCTAAATCTGAGTACAATAAGCAAGTTATTGCCAGATATATATTAAAAGTCTACTCTCGCTAATTCAAACCTTCTATAATACGAACCTCTCGCTATTTCGAAGTATAAACTCATTCCCTAGAAAAACTCTTGATATTTTTAACTAACACAGTACGTTTTGGTACACTCAATATTTAGAAGTACAATCTGTGGCTGGAAGAACTACAACACACGATAATTAGAAATTACCTTATAAAACTTTCGACAATTCGAACATTCACTATCATGTACAGTCCTGTAACAAACAGGTTGAAGCTTACAAGTTTTGTGTTGTTTTGTCTCTCCGTGTCTCTCCCTATAACGTAGCCCCTTTGATGATCATCTATCCGCTACCCCCTTCTTATTGTTTTCCTGATCATCAGGCGAAAATACACTTTTCTTGCTTTCCTTCTTCAAGTGCACAACAGATCGACCGCGCTCGTTGTCAGCCGAGTATATCTTTCGTTTAACACGTGGCTTTGCTACATATGTGTTCAGAAAGGATGGCCCGCTATTGTGAAGAAGATATGTGTAGGACTGTGTATTTTACTCCTCACTGACATGACAATTTATGGCTCCTTTTTGTGACTAATAGTATGTGGCACCAAATGAAGTATGGACTAGACTAGACCGTGTCTTGAAGAACCAATGGTGTTGGGAACAATGTCTGAGGGAACTGGGTGTGAAATGATTTTATTTCCTACATTATTTAATACAGGACTTTTAAATTTTGTATAATATTTATACTGTATAATATGTACTTTTAAAAATGCTTTAAATTAGTTTTATACATATGTACAACTGTTGATTTATAACATAGTCTCAAATTTAAATGTGTTAGAAAAAAAGTTTCCCTACGTGTGTTTTGGAGTTTTTTTCTATCCTCTTGATAATTCGAACTCTTGATAATTCGAAGTTTTTCATTGGTCACTCCAACTGCAAATTATACAGAGTCAACGGTATATATATAAATATATATATTCTCTTTTTTATGTGTTCATGTTAATACAATCCATAATTAGTAAAAAAAGTTAGTATGCTTATTTTCTCTGAAAAATTGTAAAAGAAATGCAGTACATTAAATTAATACAGCTTAATATAAGATGTTTTATATAAATTTTACAGCTCGTAAATTAAATAGTTCATAGGAAATCTAAACAAGCATGTTGCAAAGGGTTTGGAAACTTTTATACGGATTGTGTTAAAATATTTTTCTCAGATTTTGTGAGTGGGAGGATTTGTTTAAAATATATATCTCTGACTTTTCTTTCTGCTTTTCATATTTTATGTCTATCTTTTGAGAAGTTTTCGGAAATATAGAAACATTACTATCAAAGAAAACACCTATTTTGATTTTTGGTTTCAAATGTATTTTTTATATGATATAAAAAAGTAAATATTTTATTTTTCTTCGAATAATACACGTTTGAAGAAAATATTTCCACAAACGATAAACATTTCTAGAGTATTTTTCGCAGAACTGTTTTTCAAAGCCTACAACAACTACCAAATGCAATTTTCAATATTTTGAATGCAAACTAAGAATGTTTCTTCGCATTCTATAGACTAGTTTTATTCTAGGTAATCCGAATCCTTTTAGATTTGAATTGTGCTTCCTTATTGAAGAATATTGATTTTTTACGCCACAGCTCTGCTAAGTATATTGATTTTTATTTCATTGGGTACTCTCTGGGAAATCCAATGTGAAAATGTTTCTATCAAAATAAAATGTGATGTTTACTTTTTTTAAAAAAAAAATACTTAAAAATTTACAATGAAAGTTTTAAAACAATTCAAAGTTTTTCATGAATATCAAAAATGCTTGTTTTCACAAATAATTTGGAAAGTTTCGAATCTTTGGTTATTTTATTAAGGAAATAAATCTTTATCCTTTGAGAATAATTACTGCTATCTGAATTAAATTATAAGAATCGTAAGTCACTTTAACAGAACTCAATCATACGTATTTAATTAAAATTCATTAATTACATGGTGAAGTTTGCATGGTATAAAATAGTTTTTCGAAGATCTTAAAAATAAAAAAGAGCTTGTAGCATTTTGTTTATTTATTAAATCTAAAGAAAATTAGCATTATCTAGAAGTAATCATTACGTATTGAGACTAATAAATTATTTTCGGATTAACACTGAAATTAAAGCCCAGTTGCTGAGTGGTTATTGCATCGCGCTTCCCCACCACAGGTCCCAGGTTCAAACCCTGGGCTGGGCAAGGTTGACTCATCTCTTCAGTGTTTTGATAAAATGAGTACCAAGCTTGCTTGGGAACTTAACACTGGGGGTTTTGTGCCAGGCTGACCACCTGACCGGAACATCTGCTCATGCACCTCGAGGCCCAAGTTCGCGTATACTGAGTTAGGCACAGTAGGCCTTGGCCCTCATGGGCTGTTGCGCCACTGAGTTAAGTTAACACTTAAATATATTATTTTTTGTTCTGATTTTTAAAATTCGTTTTTTTAAGGAATGTAATCATAGGTTATGTAAAAATCAAATAAGAAAATCCAGGTAATAGTATTCAGTACTTATTTCGAAATATGGTTTATGTAGACATTTGGCACCTTGATGTGTCAAAAATGTGACATATATCCAAAAAAAATGTTCAATTGAAACATCAAATATTGATTATCAAACGTTGATAGTGTTCCTCCGTAGTTAAGTGTCTTGGCGACGGAAAGCCCCAACTTGTACGCCTATTTGGCTATCATCACTAACTATTGTAACCCCACTTATAGTCAAGTAGGGATAAGTCTTGACGCTAACGCCGAGAAAAAAAGCAAACAATGAGCTCTTAATGGTATTCAATAAATATACTTTAAAATTTATTACAGTCCATTGCTCATTTGAGTTTTTTAGTACAACTCCGAACAGATAGCTTACCTAACAATAGAAGAGAAGTAATTTTTTTCCAATTACATAAATCACTCCCTTAAAGGAAACTCGAAAATAGAAAATACGAGGATGGATGCAAAAGAAGAGTTACAAGTCGAATAAGAAAAATATTTACTAACAATACACAGAAAATACAAAAAGGAATTAAGAGGCATACGTGCCTACCACATTTCGACATAATCACCTGAACTATTTAGGCATTTATCAGAAGGCAGAACTAATTTGCTTAACCCATCTTGGTAGAAATCAGGTCCCTGTCCATTGAGCCAGATCTCGACGGTTGTTTTCACAGAACTGTCTTGGTATATCGCAGCATATAAAAAAAAATGTTGCACGCTACCATAGCTCAGTCCCCTCTCTGACGAGATTTCACTCAGAGTTACCCGTCGATCATTTTAAATCATTAATTTCTGTCGTTTAAGAACTTAGCCGGCAGCTCCCTGTCGTATTGCGGTTTTCGACATCATGTCTGCCTGATTGAAAAGAGTGATACAATTTCGCTACATGTTGTCTGCTCATTCTTTGCTCATAAAGAACGAATCACGGCTCGCCCTTCCAAACGAGACCAATTTCCTAAGCCTCTCGCCATTTCAATCGTCCTGAACCGTCAAGGAACTTTCACTAACTACTCGCAAACCATCTGTGTGACAAGTAGCACCATTAGCCTCCACTCTCGGGAAATAAAATTTCTCCACAATATGTAGTTTTCAAATGCTGCGGCTTGGAACTTTTTTTTTTGGATCCACCTACGTATTTCTGTAATTAACAAATTGAATTTTAATTACCATCACATTTAAATGTCAACAGAAAAATGTCTTTTTCTCTTTCACACATGACTTATTGCCTATGGTTATCAACATGTGTTCGAAAACGCACATACTCAGGTTTTTAAATAAAATTAAGTCGAACTGGAATGTAAAACATTCTTATAATGCTTAAATACGAAGGATGATCAGGAGGAAGGTTGCAAGCCACATCATTTGAAAACTAGATATTGTGGAGAAATTTTATTTCCCCAGAGGGCAAACAAATGACACTTATTTTTATACAGATGGTTTGCGGGTAGGTAGTGAAAGTTCCCGGACGTTTCATGGCGATTGAAATTGAAAGAGCTCAGGAAATTGGTCTCGTTTGGAAGTGCGAACCGCAATTCGATTTTTATGAACACAGAATGTGTCCGTATCTTAAAGAACAGAGAAAATTTACCAGGCAACATGTAGCAAAATGGTGTCACTCTTTTCAATCTGGCAGACAGGATGTCGAAAACTGCAATATGGGAGGGAGCGGCCGGACAAGAACTTCAACGGCAGAAATCGCGGCGGGGATTGAAGATATTATTCAAAATGATTGACGGGTAACTCTGAGTGAAATCTTGTCAGAGCATGGACTGAGCTATGGTAGAGTACAGCATATCATTTCTGATCTGCTGTGATATTCCAAGACAATGCTGTGATAATATCCATCGAGACATGGCTCAATGTGAACAGGGACTTTACTTTTACCAAGACGGGTTAAACAAGATGGTTCTGCGTTTTGATAAATGCCTAAATAGGCTTGGTGATTATGTCGAAATGTGATAGGCACGAATGCCTCTTAATTCCCTTTTGCATTTTCTGTCTGTTGTTAGTAAATATTTCTTTATTCGACTTGTAACCTTCTTTTCTGATCAATCCTCGTAGTTTATTGTGAATACAGATGTTCTCATCGTAATGGAGTTTCTTTTGAAGACAAAATTAAATTTTGAATTGCTAACCGCATACTACTTTTATAAGAATAATTTCGAAAGTCCTTCGGTGTCAACAGTTTCAAGAAAAGTATAAATAAAAAAAATCAAATAAATAACTGGCATACAAATTAACCTCTTGTTGCAATAACTTGAGTTAGTTACTATGAAAACCAAGATCAGTCTTAAATAAACGAGCTCTCACTACTACAAATCAAGAATTTTATTGCCGTATTCAATAAAGATATAGAGTACATAGAGCATATAAATATAATTTTATTTCAATTACTACAAAATATACATTTAAATGAGCTTGAACATGAAGATAAGGACAATAGTTTCTATTGCTTGTGAACATCGTAAATAAAAGCAATACAAGAACAATAATTTGCGAACCTCGTAATTCAGAACTTTGCGCAAGTGATAGAGAGTATATCTGAGATGTTACACCACTCTTCAAAATTGAAAGAATATAAGTATGGTTATGAAAATATCCAATATTTTTCTCTTATCGATAAAAAAAACATAACCAATACGAAGGACTAGTGTTTTAAATGTGTATCAGAAATTCTTTCCCTTACTCTCATTGCGTGAGTTATCCTCTAAAATTCAGAAATTATTTTTTTGTGAAACAAAAGAAAAATGTCCTTAAAGTGATTTCATACATAGGATAAGGAATAAATAGTTTCTTATAAGGAATTGCGATAAAGAATACAGGTTGACTCAAAATTAGTGTGACCAAATTTGAAAGCATATAACTATTTATGGTGAATTTTAATCACCTTACTGCTAGTTATATTTTGAAAATGAAATGTTTGAACTACCAATATCTAACTATATTTATTAGAAGAGGGGGGGGGATTATGGCTCCGAAATTAGATCCTCAAGCCCGAAAAAATATTTTGAAGCTTTTGAAGGTTGATTGCTCAAATTCTGTAATAAATAAGTCATTTAAAAATCTGAAAAGATACTTCTCTAATGGATTTTTAACCTATGAAAAGAAATAAAATTTCGCTGAAAATCAAAAGTCCCAGGAAAAAAATATGGACTAAAGGAATTCCTAGGTGAAAAAGAAAAAAAAAAGGAGTTAAAGACTTATCGCGGTAGAAAATCCTCTGCCTCAAAGAGCTTTAGAAAAGTATCTACAGGTACCGAAATGAACAATTCGTTATCAGAGAAAGAAAATTGGCTATGAAAAAGTGAATAAACTGGTCTGTCATCAAATGTCTGCAAAGACCGTAGAAAACGAAAAAAGCATTCTTGGTTGTATATTTACTGTTAAACAAAGATAAGTACAAAATATGAATAACTTCGGATGAATCACTATTCCATCTGTCATTCGCAATTGGCGAAATGAATGTACAATATATTTCACGTGAAAAAGCACGCACTATTTTAAAAAAGGCAAGTTGGCCGTCTAGTGTCATGGTATGGATGGGAATTTCCACTCAAGGCTTAACAAAACATTTTTAACCAAAGGCTAAGTACTATCAGTATAAAGTTTTGAAGCACATAATCAAAGAAAGTAAAAGTCTTCTCCTCCAAGGGAACTTTATTTTCCACCAAGATTCTGCACTAAGTCATAATGCAAAATCAACTATGAAACAGCTAAAAGATAAAAAAAAATAAATCTTCTACATTCGGAGAAATAGCTACCACCATCCCCTGACTGTGTTCCTTGTGATTTTTTTTTATAGGGATACTTAAAAAAATTAAATACGTGTAATGTAAGAGCACTTCAAGGGTTTCAAAAAGTAGCAAAGAAGAAGTTGGAAAAATACCCCTCAAAATAGTCCAAAAAAAGCTCTATTGGTTTGGCCTAAATAACTACTTAAAGTGTGCTATGCTAAAGGAAACCATATTGAAAATTCCGTGTAAATAACTTAATTCAATAAGAATTTATGATGCTCTGAAATCGGTTCCATTAATTTTGAATCAACTGATAAATGATAATATAAACTTGCTTCAAACACTAAATTTTTGATATTTTCCAATGAAAATATCAAAAACTGATTCTTTAAAACAATGAAAAAATAAACTAAACAGCGTGTTTTATACGAATTTTTAGATCTAACGCCAATAAGACCACGCGTATGAAAAAAAGTATGTACACCATTAATTTTAAAGAATTTGACACTTACACAACAGTCGGAGCAAAGCACGAATACTTGGAATTCGAGTGATTTTTTTTTAATTCCTTATGATCTTTAAAAGTTTTTACTAAGATATTGTTGTTTAAGTCAAGATATAGAATTGACCATGTTGGTTTAGTTTGATTGATTGTTTATTAATATCTTAAAGTATCACGAGGACTGAGGCTTCTAAGTGCCAGGCTGATGAACAATCAATCATCTGCCTGTCTCAAATTTAATTAAACACTTACATATTTTCCCAAGCGAAAAACTGTCGCAAAACGCTGTGATTTACAGCCGATAATGAAATAATGCTCTCTCAGACCTTCTGCATAGTAGTCTTCTGTAGTACAAGGACTCAAACCTTCGATTCTACAACGACGGCTGAAGTGGCCGACTTTGCATTAACGGGCACAATATTTCTATTCATTTAAAAACAGGTAGACCACTACCTAAATTATGTACAGTAGAACCTATTTTTGTGCAGTTCTTTCTTATGCGATTTTATTTTTGTGCTATCTTTTTTCATGTGGTATATGAATTTCAACGGCTTTGGCGCCACTGAAATGTTTTCTATCAATATACCACAATAGCGATGGAGGGAGAAGAATGCAGGCGATGGAATGCTACTGCCTTACTGCAAAGTCAGGTTTTGCTTTTAATAATTTATAGTCGTTCGGAGGAGGGAGGACCAGAGTGTCTAGCTCTTTCGAGCCTTAATCTCTCATCATTAGGATTTTGAATGACTGTTATGTTATGACTCTTGCCCTTTGTTAATGTTTTATAAATTGGGTAGATACGTACTTGGCATTAGTTAGGCCTTGGTACCCAAAGAGTTCTGAGTCCCTCCCTTGTGCGCGGCGGGGGTTGCGGGGGCGTATGTTAAGCCACTGCAATGTACATATATACACTTCAAGATGCTCTGTTCATTTGTTATAAACAGTTTCACGTTTAGTTGCTTTCTCTCAACACTCCAACAGCCCGCGCTAGATTAAAGACGAAACTTTCATGACAATAATATTATCAATAATTTGATAGATTATAAAGTCAGACAAGAA
>BMAO01010969.1:0-35147 GCA_019973975.1 Trichonephila clavata
CTAAGAAATCATTGGCTCCTCACAATATATTCTAAAAATTGCAATAATTAACTAAGAATCAAATACTGGTTAATCTTCTCAATTTGATTATAGTCCAGCAGCTCATTTCATGCGTATTTACAATTCTTTAATGTAAAGTAAATGAGTATAAAGTGCATGATTTAAAAGTAAATGATGTAAAAAGAGTAAACAAACATAATAGTGCAAAATTATTTTTATTGATCTTTCTTCGTCGAAAATTATTTAATAAAAATATGATCTGATATATATACATATATATCTTATTTTAAAAATTACGCTTAAATTCTTTAAATATAACTGTAAATTTATTCATAATTTTATTAATTAAAGCATTTTTAACACACCTATTTTAAGATGTATGCGTGGCCAGAGAACATTTATAAATTACAATGTTTTTAAATAAATTTTTAAACTATATAATTATTGAATGTAAAGATATATTTTTAGTAGTTAAGCTTGGGCAATTTTAATTTATTTTCCCAATCTGACGCATAATCTGAACTATTTCTTTAAAAAAATTTAACTCACATATATTAAAGATTTTATATAACTTTTTTTTTCATTACAATGTTTGAAATAAGGATTTTTTAAAATTTCTTATTTATCTAATTTTTGTGTAGTAAAATTTATTTAAATTAAATGCATGCAATAAAATTGCCTTTTATTATAATTTAAAATAAAAACAGTTAGACAATTGTATAAATTATTTTTGGGTAATAAATAACTTTTGAATATTCCTAAAAAAAGTAAGAAATTTGGAATATATTTTTAGAAACTAAAGTACTCCAAAAGAGAAAAGTAGGAGAAAAGTTCATCTAAAAATTACAAATTTAATTTTAAAATATTTATTGCTCGTTCTGAATTTGTTGTATAAATTTTAAAAATAAGAATTCTGAATAAAAAATTATTCTTTATTCTGAATAAAAAATTATTTTCTGTTAATAAATCTTGAAATTGTTAAAAAGTATTTGAAATAAATCAACAAATACAACATATTACAAATATTTACTCTAAACATCAATTTTACTTTTATTTAAATCTATTTCTTTTCTATTTTTATCTAGCAGGTATTTAAAGGGGTCTTCAATTTGCATTGTAATAATATGAAAAACGGAGACCTTTTCGTAAAAGAGAAATAATTTTTTAATGCATCTTTATTCAAAAAACTAAATCTCTTGAATTAATAAGTAGCTTTGTAGTTAATTTGAAAAATAATGAAATCATTCAAAATATTGGTCTTAAGAGTAAAAATATATATTCATTTATTTAATATGAAATAATACACCAAAGGGGTTTATAAAACATATTTTAAAATAGAGATGATGTTTATATGTTACTATTTTCAACAATAGTTCTTTGATGCGGCAATATTTTAAGCATAATTTTAAACTTTTACCTAAACTACCCCTTTTTTTAATATCCCAAGTAGTGGTAATTTATCAATTCAAAAACTTATGTATGGTAAAAATCTGTTAGCACCTTGAAATAGATAACAGTATTAGAATGACATGCCACAAAATGCAAGTTTTAGAAATGCTTCGAGTGCATTTAAAATGTTTTTGTCACAAACCTCTCTTGGCTAATCCAAATGAAAAAAGTTTTTTGAGGTGAGAGCCAAAATAACACGCTTCTCAACAAAACCTTTGTTTTAACTTTGTAATTCAATGCTTCAAACTCAAGATTGCCACCCTGAAGAATGTACGTTTTGGTTACGGCTGTCTTTTAGCATCAGCCAATTTTAAAGCTGTCTTTTCATAACAGCTTACATCAACATCTTTTAACCTGAACCAATTAGATCCCACCCTAGCGTGATGCAACTTTCCTTCGTTATAGAAGAAAATTAAATGAATTGACGTTTGGGACAAAAAGTCCTCCAGAGAGCAAAATTGCTGAGCTCTATTTTCAATATTGCAATATTAGATGGAAAAGAAAATTGTATGGAAAAAATGTAGGAAAAGATTAATTATAATTTCTATAGGTTGATTTTTTTTAGCATGGATTGTTTTTCATTATAGAAGAAATATCAGTGATAGAGTTCTTGTTGGAAATAAACCTTCAACATGCTTTCACCTCAATTTTCTTTCTCACCTGGAATTTACCACCAAGTGAAGTATAAAGCAAGTCGTGATGTTATTTAATCGTACCGCTATCAAACGTGCCGCATCTAATTTGCATAATGTTTTGTATAAAGTTCTTTTCTCCTATGGCACCAGTTTTACCCTTAATACATAAACGTATTATTATTGTTTATTCGAAGGTTTATTATTACGATTGTTTCTTAAGGTATGTGACTACCCTAAAATCGTGTGTTTGGTGAGTTTTTTCGAAATTTTTTTTATGTTTTTATATTATAGCCCATATATTTAAGATTCCAAAAATACTTTATTTTAGTTCCTACGATATTTAGAAGCAAAGTTATGGCTTAATTAGTAAACCGGAAATGGAATTTTCAAAACCGGAAATGGGTATTTAAAGAGACATAAAATGTAAACAAATAGTTTGAACTCCTTTTTCGTGACTTTTAAGCAAGATAAACATTCATTACTTATTGTAAATACAGATCAAGGTATCCATTACTTATTTAATAATATTTTTTTTCCATCTGGCAACTGTTTTTTTTAATTCAAGCTTGTTTTATTGAATGGCAATACTATTATCGTCTATACTTTGTTTACATTGTTCATTCGAAAGCGTTCTTCTTTATTACTAATTATTTTTGATATTTTTACAATTTATTAATTTATTTTATTTAATTTTAACGTTTTATTTCATTGTGAATAATTTCAAAATGCCGAAAACTAGATCAAAAGTGACTAGAAAGAGAAGGTTTTATGGAAACAGATTTACCAAATCAGCACCAAACAGTAACAAGGCGTCGTCTGCAAGTGAAGCAAAATTGAGCACTAATGACAGTTTTGATGTGCCTGAACCTATATTTCATGGTTCTACAGGTAATCGAATTATTGATTTCCAAGCTTTATTGGGAATTATTTCAATCCTGTGTTGTCCAGAATGCTATGCAACTGGATTGAAACTAACAGAAGATTCCAGGGAAGGACTTTGCTCTAACTTGTGTGTGTCTTGCAGTTGTGGATTCATGACTGGCTTTACTTCTACCCGTAAAGAAAATAAAAAATTCACTCTCAATACTTTATTGGTATTTGGATTGAGATTGATTGGCAGGGGATTCACAGCTGGTAAGAAGTTGCTATGTACTTTAAATTTGCCCTGCATTTCTAAAAGCACCTTCAGAGCTCATGAACTCAAACTGCTGGAAGCAGTACAGTTTTGTTCTGAAGAAAATATGAAAGCTGCATCAATAGAAGTGCGAAATTTAAAAAAAAGTACAAATTGTGGTGTTTCAGTAGATGGCACATGGCAGCGGAGAGGCCATATGTCGCTTAATGGTTGTGTCTCAGCTATTTCCATTGATACTGGGAAAATTTTAGATTTGGAAGTAATGACTCAGTATTGCAAAATGTGTGAAATGAAAGTGAAATCTGCGCATGAATGCTCAAACTATAAAGGATCCTCAGGAAATATGGAAGCTGTTGGAGCTTTCAGAATTTTTGAAAGATCATTGATAAAACGAGACTTGCAGTACACCGAGTACTATGGTGATGGGGATTCCAAGGGCTTTTTACAAGTAAAGAATATATATGGGGAAAACAGTGTCTCAAAACTCGAATGTATAGGTCATATACAAAAAAGAGTAGGCTCACGTCTAAGGAAACTAAAAAAGAACACCAAAGGACTTGGTGGAAAGGGCAAACTAACTGATAAATTTATCGATAAACTGCAGAACTATTACGGGATTGCCATCCGTAGCAATGTTGGATGTCTCGAAAAAATGCAATCTGCTGTAATAGCTGTTTTCTTTCACTGCTGCTCTAGCAATCAAAATCCCATGCATGGGCAATGTCCTACAGGGAAAGACAGCTGGTGCAAGTATAAACGAGCATTATGTGATGAAAAAGTACACATAGACAAAACAACAGGCCTTTCAAATTCAGTTATTAAAGTGATAAAGCCCACTTACTTAGCACTCTGTGATAAAGATTTGTTAAAAAAATGCCTCCATGGCATGACCCAAAATAATAATGAAAGTTTTAATAATGTATTATGGTCTATTTTACCAAAAGAAATTTTTGTTCACAAGAAAACTTTGTTTTTGGGTTCACACATTGCTGTCCTATTATATAATTCAGGTTATTTAGGACTGTTGCATGTATTTAATTATTTAGGTATGGTAATTGATCCAATGATACTTAAAAACTACATGGGAATTGACACAGAACGTATTCAAAAATCAAAACGCCAGTCATTACCCTCAACAAAACTCTCCAGAAAACAGCAAAAAGCCCAAAAAAAGTCAAAATTAGCTAAAAATGAAGCTAAAGAAGGCTTAACCTATAAATATGGAGAGTTTTGAAAATGTCTTGTAAGTAGAAAAGTATTTATTTTGTGTTAAAAAAATTTTTAATGTGTTTTACGAGAAACTTTTTCAATATTTTTCTTCACGATAAAGTTCACTATACAAAATATTTTTAAGATAGTAAATTGAAATTTTCAGAACATGTTTTATGTAGTTCTATCTGTGTTATGAATCAAAATCTAATGTCTGTATATATATATATATAAATATTTAATTGCTTTTTTATGAAAAAAAGCATTAATTTTTTTAAAAAATGAGTTTTTGCATACAATTTGGCGTATTTAAAAAACTTTTTCAAGTATTACAAATCTTTTGATACCTAACACAGATAAAGATGTTATTTATGTGCTGTATAAATATTATATGAATACACTTATTAGAATTTTGTGTAAAAAATTTGTCGTAACTGCAATTTTTCACCAAAATTTCGCTAAAAACGACAATTGTTATAGTGTATAAAATTCACAGGAAAACAGCAAAAGGTTAAAAAAAATTCCAAATAAGTTTTACATGAAATTTAAAAGAGCTTGAGCTATAAATATGGTGAGTTTAAAAAACGTACAATCAGTAGAAAATTTTTCACATAGCATTAAAATCTTTAAATGCATTTTCTGAGAAACTATGTTTTTCAATTTTTTTCTTCACGGTACGGTTGACTACAAGATTTCTTTTTAAGATATTGACTTGAAATTTTCAGAGAATCTTTAATTTAGTTTTATCTGTAGTCTAAACTATGATCTAATACCTGTGTATATATTTATTTATTTTATTGCACTTTTTGTGAGAAAATAACATTAGTTTTTTGTGAAAAAATGAGTTTTTGCATAAAAATTGACATATTTTGAAAACTTTACAGAAGTATTATAAATTTCATAGTTATAATCACAGAAAATGATGTTATTTATGTACTGTATAAATATTATTAGAATATATGTATCAGAATTTTGAACACAATCCTTACCGTAATTGCAATTTTTCACTAAAATTTCACTCAAAATTCCCTATATTTCCAAAAATATTTATAACTTTGTAAAAACTGTGTTTGAATTCTTACTTTTATGTCCCATTACAAATAAAAATATGTTTGCATAAGTGAAATTTTACATATTTCAAAAAAAGTGCTCCGAAGGTAGTCACATACCTTAAGATGTTGCACGATTAAATGCTGGATTAATTTTTTTTTGGTATAGAATGCAGCTTTTTAATTTAATGTTTAAAGTTTTTCTGATATTGATATAATGGTTCTTGAGTATTACTGTGTAAATAATCAGGGATTAATTTCATAATTGTCATCAGTTATAATCAACACAAAAAAGATAAATAATTGAAGACCCCCAGTTATAGAGTTTACTTTCATTAAAGTACTCTATATACTAACAACACCCAGCTAAAAAGGTTTTTTAATACTTATAGGATATGCTCAATGTTCTTTAAAGGGATTTATTCAAAATATCTAATATGCTACAGTTGAAACAGATATTCGGGAGGAAATATTGGGCTTAAAAATTGCATAAAAGATCGTTGTGCGAGATTTTATGATGTGTCTCACTTTTATACACGAACAAATTGTGATGTTTTGTTACAGAAGGCTAAATGTGCAGATTTCTCTACACACAAACATTATGTATGCTACATAACAAAATATATTTAACTCTCAAAGTACAATAACATTCACTCTTTTTTATAACCCTAAAATATCTTCGTAGGGTTGATAGACACAAAGATCCATGTGCTTTTGCAAATAAATAAAATACAAAACAGTTTCAAATGGTGAATTGTGTTCACAATCACCAATAGTAGAATATTTTAACGCTATGACATCATATTAGATTTCGCAGTGACGTCATAGTGACAGTTAAGTAGTTCATATCCGTTTAATATTGGCTAATAGCCAATATATAGTCTCTTAAGTCAGGTTAAGTCGTGTTTGCTTCAAGGTACCTTCACCAAGTTATATTATACAGATGCCATGAGAGAGATTATAATTTTTAGACAAATAGAGGATTCTGGAGCAAACTTCTAAAAAATTGCTCTACAAAATATGACGAAATTGTACAGTGCTTTAAGAAAAATATGCCAGAAACTGAAAACTTTCTGACGAATAATTATTAATCAGAACAATTAGTATTCTAATAATTTTAACATTAATCCAATATTTGAATCCATTTGGAAAAAAATTGAAAGCTCAGTGGCATAATTTGCTATGTTTCTTGTTTTTGAGTTCGTAAAAAAGTGAAAAACAATCAGTCGGTTTTCAAGCAGTTACTTTTTCACCAAACAAATCATAGTTTAAGAATCCACCAAATTTATAATGTTTTCATAGAAAATCAAATATAAATACAAATATTTTTCACATAAATCCGAAAGAAAATTTATATGTATTTTCTTTTTCGTCTAGTAGTTTCTACGATTGCAATCTTGAATATTTGTATGAAAAGCCTTTGTTTTCCTTGTTTTATATAGCTTTTTTCTTCAATATTTCTAGAAAGTTTTGGAGATATTTAACATTGTCTTTTCACAGGCATTTGTTACTGAGTTTATATAACACATACGTTGTCTTAAAGTCGTCTTTACAGTCATATAAGGCAAAAAATGTCAATATGTAACGCATTTGAACAAACAATTTGAGCAATTTACCATTAGACGTAGTTCTGCAATCGCTGGAAACAATTAATGTTTTACCCTTTTACAGTAATGGTTTTCGTAAACTGTATTCTGTTTTGAAGGTTAAGATCTTTCTTTTGGGGAAAAATATACTAACAATTAAATTATTTATAATTCATAATTTCCATAGTAGAAAAATTAATCTTGTAATTAATTTGATCATAAATTTAAATTTTGAAAACTTTTCAAACTATTTCAAGATAGTAATATTTCAAAGAGTTTACAGTAAAGAACAGGACGAAACCGATTTGTTCTAATAATGATAATGAGAAAGTTTCAAGAATCAAAAACTAACTTTAAGCCATTTGATTAGTTTCGTTCTCGAAACTCATTTAAAGAACAACAGTTACGTTAATACAAGTTGATGAAGCCTAAGCCTAGTTGTATGTAATAGTTAGGCCTGTTGTTATCATGATCTCTGTCGTTGTAAATTCAACAAATTCTGAGTATATTTAGTACGATATACATTACGTGAGGCTTAAAATAACAAAAAAATACCAAATGTGACGAAATTCATCACGCTATCACGGTCTCTGGCCTTTCTCGAAAAGTTATTGAAGTTTTATGTACATGTTCCTTCTTTTTTCTTAGAATATAAAATTGTCGAATGTTTTTTTAACTCTTACTTTTCCTTTCTTTTTAACGTAAACCACATTTTTGCAGCTGATTTTTCGGATATTGACTATCAACTCTTTAAAGGAGCAAAGGGTTCCATATTTTATGACGTCAATAGAATATGCATTCTTTCCTTTACGTCGAGGTTCGCACAAAAGATGAACTCTATAAGAAAATGTCAATACGTCATCACGCAAGCTCTCTATTATGAGACTTCTAGTAGAATTATTTCTTCCCTTTGCTATATGCAGATATCGTGGTGAATAGTTTATTGTCAGATGTTCTCTTTTAGAATTGCCTTAAAATAAATAAAATATAAAACTAAACAATATTCTTCTAAATATTGATTTTATATTTGGCATAGATTGTTTTATAAACTTGATTTTGTTCTTAAATCTAACAAACATGAAATATTTGAAAGTTTCACCCAATCTAGTTTCATCACATAGTCATTACACTCACTGGGTCATTGAGAAAAAAACACTTTCGAATTCTTTCAAAACAACAACAACAACAAAATACAAAAGAGCCCGATTTCACGTGATTCTCTGTAACCTATGCAAGAATTAAACAAGCGCTTAAATTTCTTACTGAAGTAGACAAATAAAAACAAAAACAAAAAAATATTTCGTTTTTCACATATTCTCCAGGAACAAACGCTGTCCGAACAGTGAGGTTGAAAAAGGAAACAAAAAAATCGTTTGTTCGAATTCGTTTTATATTCGAAAAAAAAAAAATGAAGCGCACAGCGGAATAGGTCTCATTCTTATAAAACAAACAACAAAAAAGAACGGTGGATAATTTCTGTCGTCAACAGTTTGGTGGCTTACATTCTTCCCAAAATATGTGGTTCGTCATCTACTTGTCCACCTCCAGATCTGTCTCCTTTCTTTTTGCGAGAACAAATCATGAAAGTGATACCAATCACTAGAAGGACCACAAAAGTAAGCCACGCAAAGACGAAGGAGTAACCGTAGGACCAAACAGCTCCCTTGGGATGCCGATCTGTCAAGTACTGCTCTTCGTACTCCACGGAGTTGACCACTACCTCAATGACCACCAAAACGGCAGCAGCTGCAAAGATAGAAAATAAAGCATTAATAGTGTATAAGTTTCTGGAATACTGATTGGTTAATATACATCAATGTCAAGCTTTTGCTTTACAACTCTGCAAACAATCCAGGGAATATCTAACATTTTATACTGATATTTACAGAATGGATACAAGTTGAATTAAATTTAAATTAAAAAAGAGAGTTTTATTTTATTAATGATATAGTAAAATTGGAATTTTGATTTATTAATTCATTCTCTCTTTCGTACAAACGTGAGAACATTCTGGATTGTATGCTTTTAACTTGGATAATTAACTTCCATAACTCAGTTCCTTTGTCTTTCCTGATTTGAGGCTCGATCATGAAATTATTATTCAAACTTTAATGCTTCTAAAATTTACTACTTGAACTACAATAAAATAACATAAACTAGCCAAATTTTTTTAATTTTAATAGATATTAAATTGTAACTGAATAGGAAAAGAGTTTTTTCTTTATAGATGGAACTGCTTACTCTATGTGTTCTATTATAAAGCCTTCTAATGATCTTTTCTAAATATCTCAAGACCTAATATTCAAATCAGAATTAAATTTAGAATGCAGGCGACTCATACGATTTTACACTTAAATCTACAAAAAAAAAAAGAAATATGTAATGAAGTAAGTCTATTTACTATGTTTTAGCTTAACTGGCCATTTTTCTCTTTGATGGTTGAACATCCAATACAGGCATTGAGATATTTAATACATTCTATATTTCTGAAGGTTAATTTGTAAACGTGTATATTATTGAACTCAGATCTAACATAAAAAATATTATGCTCATTTTATACAGTTCTAATAGTTTGAATGAATCGTTCAATGAAACAATCTCGAAGACTTAAACTGACTTTTCTATTCTTATCTACCACTTCTAGCAACAAGCAAAAGCTTTCGTCTTATCATATTTCTGTCTTAGTTGCCAAAGAATTGTTCATTCAAACCAATCTAAACCCACATAAAAATCTCTGCCATAACAAAGCCAAAAGCAGGCTCTTGACATTATCTCGCTCTTTTACAGCCAGAAAGTAATTCTATGTTTCATCAAATCATTGCAGACGGAATCTTAAAAAAAAATGCTCCTCTTCTGCAACATATTTGGACATTAAATAAGGTATTTTGTTGGTGTTCTATTTCTACAAAAAATAGTTCTAAGTAGAAGTTATAAATATCGATTGAAGGAAATAGTTTTGAAATTAAGCTAAAAAGGAATTTATTAAAGCTGTGGGAAAAAAATAGAATTTCTGTAACACACAGATTTGTTTCAGGTTCTGATTAAAACAATGTGATGGTTCTGGAAAGGAATAAACACAATCAATTTAATTTCCTTCACTGTTAGAAAAGAAAGCACTCATTCAACACTTATAACTTAATTTTTCAGAAAGGTCTAAAAACATCTGAAGTCATATTGTGCTTAAAATTAATTCTGTAATCTAATACTTTTATAATGAAGATGCACTTGGCGGTCTCTTTTGATAGGGCTATGTTTTTTTATTATTTGGTGAACTAGTCAACAGTATAGAATCATATCGAATTTTTAAATTTTAAACTATTTTCAATTTGGATTCTATTAGTAACTTGTTTCATGTTGTGTGTGCTTCGTTTCGCTATTTCGGCACCAGAGCTATACTTTTAATTGTATCATTTTTGTTCTAATAAAGTATTTTTGTCTTTCCGGAATTCATTAATTCATTGTTTCTTAAACTGTGTGGCGCGCCTCCTTAGGAGGGTGCGAGCATATTGAAAAGTCGAAAACAAAAGATTACTTTTAAAAATTATTAATTTACTGAAAATGAACAAAGTACATTTTGATATAATAAAAATTAAATTACCTATTTACACTGATATAATACTTTTATAAATGTATCAGTACTTCACAATGTATTTTATAATTAATTTAACAATACAAAGTTAAGAACAAGCTTATAATAATTATCAGTTATCCTAGGGGCCTGTGATATATAAATTATATTCAAAAATTAACACTTTTCTTAATAATTTGTGCGGTTTATAATAAATCCCTTTATTTCCGTTTAAAAGTTACGCGATTCGCTCTTCAGTGCTACCATTTTCCAGGAAACCGCGCATGTCTAAAATATGGGGAGGGGGAGGAGAAGAAAAGGAATACATAAGGCATTCTTAAATAATCATTATATACTGTTAAGGTCCAGTGCATCGAATAAATGTATGATAGCAGTGACAGAAAGTTAATAATCGACAATAACGATTAGTGTTCGAGACGTTTATAAACCCCTGTGGCACTTAGAGGTCAAAGTCGTATATTTTAGCTTTAGTGTCAAATTATAGGATTATTGAATTCAACATATTACTATTATATGGAGGAGGGGGGGGGAGCGTGATGAAAATTTTGGTTTAATATTGGGTCGCAAATATTGAAAGTTTGTGGAGAGAGAATCACTGCATTAATTAATTTTCTTTCCCCCTCTGTATTCCCTTTCTCTCTCAGGGCCGTTTGCAAAGAAGATTGTAAGTAGAATTTTGCTATTTCATCTCTTTGATCTTTTTTTTAATGTATGTAATTCAAATTTATTCACCTGATTCATCAAGTGTCAGCAATTGGGTCTCTTCAACTCCCGTATTTTCAGCGATAAGTGGCCATCTTGAGTAGAAAATTATTGGGCACTTGGGGCCCCGAGGCAATATGATATAAAAAATTAGCTCCCTTAAAACTCTGAATCGTAGAAATATACTCTACTTTTTCTGAAAAATTTGTAACTTTGCATCATTCAAATTTTACAAAAAGAATAGGAAAAAAAAGAAGGAAAAAAAACACATTTTGGGGGACGTTTTATGAGTTTTCTTTATCCAACTTATTTTAAGAATCGCTTAAATTATTTTATAAAGTTTTTAATTTGCCATGAGTTGTATCATTTTTATGTTTAAAACAGTTATTGTGAAAAAAAAATTTCTGCAAATCTTAACTCTTTTTAAACAATTTATTTTAATACTAAATTTATAACATGTTATTTCAAATTATAATTTTCTTCCTGTGACTAAGCATCTTCTGTTTTATAACTGAAATTAAGCTCTGTAGATTTAATTACGGCTCACAACACTGGAAAAGTATAATGAAATACTTTTCTTAGCAATGAAGTAGGTACTATAAATCCTTACTAAAATATTATAAACGTGAAAGTTTGTATGCATGGAGATATGGATGTTTGTTACTTTTTCACGCAAAAACAATGAATGAATTTTAATGAAACTTTATATATACAATAATACAGCTTATACATCAGAATAACACATAGGCTATAATTTATAAAGGTATTGTGTGAAGTGTCCAAAATATAACGATAATTGTCAAGTAAGTAGAAAAGAATTCTGGCGTGGGCTACAAAAACCGTTAGAGTTACACGTATATAATTAGTATAAAAAAAAGCCCGTGACAGCATATATCTTTTATGTGTAAGCCATTATCGCTAAAATAGTGGACCATAAATACAATACAAATTCATAATTTATTTCTATGCACGTTTGGTAGTAACAAATTGATCCTTACATCAAATACTTAATCGTTTCTGGTATTTAAAGTAGATAAACTTTGTTTTTTACACTTCATCATTTGGACAAATATGCATAATTTATTGGTGGTTAGTAGTTAATTATAACGCTATAATTTTTAATTGAATAGGCAAGTATTGCATTTTTTAAGTAAAAAATAATAATAGGTTCCTACTGTATTTTTTGGAAGTGTAGAAAAAGTACCTACAAAGAATTATACCACGGAAGCGTAAGTCTAATCTTTACAAAAGCTCTAATAAAGCTTGAGCTATGAAAGTAGATAGACTTAACGAAACGTTTCCACAAGCCGAACTGTGAAGGCTTGAACAGGCGGAGTGTGAGGCAGCTCACAGAGCTGCTGAGACACCAGAGTGGTCCCAAGATCGGCGTCGAAGGCATGCTGAATATCTGGCATCTCAACAGACTGCTGAGACATCTGAAATGTCCCAAGTTTGGCATCAACAGAACGCTCAATATCTGGCATCTCAATTAGTTGATGAGACACCAGAACAGTCCCAAGATTGGTGTCGACAGCATGCTGAGTATCTAGCATATCAACGGGCTGCTGAGACACCTGAACAGTCCCAATCTCGACGTCTTCAGCAGGCGACTTACATGGCGTCTCAAAGAGATACAGAAACCGTCGAAGCAGCTGAATGTCTCAGACGCGCTGTTCCTGAAAGGGCACAACAGCGACGTCTAATATTCACAAGAAACACGGGGGGGGGGGTATTCGATAAAGCTACATTTGAGAATGACGAGACTTTCATTGCGAAAGCCACAAGCTTATAAAAATAGAAGCGATGAATAAAGGATGCAGATTTTGTGATGCTCCTAAATGAAAAGAGGAAGCTGCAGGCATGTGTTGTTTGGGAGGAAAAGTAGTCCTTTCTTAAATAGACGAGCCAGTTGAACCTCTTAAGGCAGTGCTTCTCCAACTTTCAATACTGGCAACCACAATTTCCATTGCCCCCCACACAATAATAATGCATTGAATGCAATAATAATGCATTTTAATGCTAAAGCTACAATACGATTTTAATTATAAACCGTACAAATTAACAAGATGCGTATAAATTTTTGCACATGCTACTTTAAAATAATATATATTTTAAAATTAAATTACTTTTAAGTAATAGCATAATTATTATGTTGTTGTTTTCTTTCTCTAGTTTTTAAATTGGAACAAATTGCAAAATGATATTTAATTAAACATTTATTTCCTCCATCATCCATTTCTAAAGTACAAATGTCATTCGAAAAGTAGTCTATTTCAGCGATACTCAACCTAAGGCCCACCGGGCTTTTTTAAGTAGCCCGGTCATAACCCATTGCTCCTGGAAATTCATTTATTTATGAAAATTTGGTGGAAAATTCTTTGTTAAAAAATCAATTGCATCAATTTTGCTGTCGATGTCGTATGGGTGCGAATTGATATTTTTTTCCTGATTAGTGATAATAGACAATAATGGAGTACCAATCATTTTATAAGTAGAACTAATTTTTAACTTTCATATCATGCAAGTGAAAAATAAATTCGAAGAAAATAGATTGTTTCAAGACGATTGAGAAATTGACTATTTTGAGGGAAAAGTAAGCATGGTTCAGTAATTCTTTGATTTGTCACGAAAGTGTATTTGAAAAAATACCAATAAACAGGAATCGTTCAATGACACTTTTCCTCGAAGATTTCTTTCAAGAGATGATAAATAGGCTTTCTTGAATAATCTTTACAACAACAAAAAAATATTTATCAGTGGTAATGTCTCAGGGTACAAATACCCTATGAAATTTGTTATATCATTAGTTATCATATGAAATCGTTTACTGATGCATAAATTGTGGAATAGTGAGTCTTATGCTTCCAATTTAGAAAAATTCAGTGAATAAAATAATAAATATTAAAAAAACATTAAAAAAGCAAAATAGGAATTTTAATATTTTGATTAATTTCCATATTTTAAATTTTCTATATATGTTATCTTAATCTTAAAGCATGTCTCTCCCCCCTCCATTAATCCTCATGTTGTGGCCCGCGTGAAATATCCATCATATGTATGCGGTCCACTTAAAATAGCCAACATATGTATGTGGCCCGGCAAAAAAAAAAAAGAGGTTGAGTATCCCTAGTCTTGTCTGTTGCTCTCTATCATATCCATTACATCTGGCATTCTCGCGAACGTTTGCGTGAGTCTGGGCAACCTATCGGGCATCTGCGCAAAACATGTAAAAATGGTGTACCTCGTACAATTTCAGTTAGTTTGGGTCAAGTCGATACTTCTATACCTACCGAATCTGTCTTGAATGTACATTTTATAATTTACACGCGCGTGTTAGTTGTAATTCACAGTATTAAGTATTTACGGCAGTAGATTAAAACAAAATCATAGATACATTTTTAAGTCGTAAGCGAATATTCGACGATAATAAAGTATCAACTAGTGCACAGGCGAGCATTGTTCCGAAAATTTAATCAAGGATTAACTATTAAGAATACTTAAATTTTGGATTTACCATTACTGAAGTAAATGGAGGGGAAAAAAGCCTTGTTTTGTGTTAAAACTTGCAAATCTGAAGAACAACATGTGGAAATTGTTTTTAAAACCATTGAAAATCATTTAGCCTGTTGGCAAAGAATTTTAAAAAGTATTTTCTTGCTGGAGAAACTTGATAGCAAGTTACGAGTGGGTTAGGGATCCATTTTAAAATACTTCAGAAGGGCTCTCAACTGCCGAAGAAGAAATCTTCATTAATTTTACATCCAGTGGCGAAATTAAAAGTCAATTTTGTAATAAACCGGCTCTTTGAAATTTGGGCAGAGGTTGATGATGAATTTTCTTCAGTGAAAACAAAAGCATTTCGTATACTATAACCCCATCTTCAAAATCCTACCTTTGTTAAACCTGATTTTCTGCCGTGGCTGCTTTGCAGAAAATGTATAGATTTCAGCTAAATATCGAAAAATAACTCAGTGTCAATTTCTAATATTAAGCCTTCCCTTGAAAAACTTTGCTCTCAAGACTGGACCATGGAAGTCAATAATAATTATTAAACTTGTTCTTAATTTAGTATTAAGAAATTAGTTAAAAATATCTTGTGCAATAAAAAGTATACTGGCTGAAATACCCGCTCCTTGCACGAGTTCATTTTTAAAAAAATCAAGCATTCATAATATAATAGCTGAATTACAAGGAGAGTAAAACCAAGTGCACGACACTATATACAAAAAAGTAAAATGATTTTTTTAAATGAATGGTCGTATTGTAAATATTTTTAAATGAACTATAATTTTAAGCCTCACAGAATTAGCATTTAGAATTACTGTTAAATAATGAAAAAGAATATAAAATTCCGATGAAGAATAATTGTATTATTTTTATTTTAAAACGAGAAGACTTAAAAATATCTTAACCCGGGTGCAGGTCCGCATTGGATACTAACGTTAATTATCGTGCGGGGTGACTCAGTCACTCCAATTCTTTTTTATTATTATTTTTAATGTACACGATAAAAATAGCAATTCCAGCGAATAATTTAATTAAGAGAAAGTATATTTACCTACTTTCAAAAACTTTTCAATTTTTTTTTTTTGTTAATTTGAGAAAAAATCTAATAAAGCTGAACTTAAATGATTCAAATGTGCATGACCTTAATAAATGACACAAACCACAGACACTTTTCACTAATATTACAGGAATGTTATTTTCAGGCAAAACTCTCATATTTTGTTCAAGTTATTGTAGTTTTACTGTACACGCACTTGTAGTACACTTACGGCTTCATATTTTAGTTGATGAAGTTCTTTAGGAAGCATTTGAAAATTTTCCTTTTGCTTCATGTTCATCGCCATCGCTTTTCTCAATTTAATATTCACTATCATGAGTATTATGCATTATTTCAACGGCCTTGATCAGGGGTGAAAAGTGAATTAAGTCTTCCTTAAGTACAGTATTTCAATAATAATAACAGTGATGAATTTTTTATCTTCATAAAAATTTTTTTGATTCTGGATATGGGTTATGTTTTTTCTCAGAAAGAGTCGTATTTTAGCTTTAAAAAGAAAACTTAATAAAAAATATCTCATCGTGGGATTACAGCAATTCAAACAGAATGTTTTTTATTTGGTTATAGGATCAAAGATTGAAGCTTTTATTTTTGATGACGTAGTATCGCAAGATGATATTTATAAATTATATCAGTGTAAATGTGTGTATTTTTTTTTATTATGTGAAAAAGTATTTTGTTTTACTTCATTCCACAGTTATCTTTTAAAATCTTTTATTTTCAATATGCTCGCCCCCCCCCTTGTAGAGCTATCACGCCGCAAAGGGGGTGAGCTCCACAGTTTGAGAAACGCTGCCTTACTGATACATTTATAAGCACCTTATATTAGTGTGAATATATTGAATTCAATAATAATTTACATTGACGCTAAAGCTACAATATGACTTTAATTATATATCGTACTAATAATAAGGATAAATATTAAGTTTTGTATAAGATTTTGTATATGACGAGCCCAAAGGAGTCACTAGTAATTATTAAATTTGTTCTTAGTTTAGTGCTGATAAATTAACTATCAAATATATTGCACAATACTGATACATTTATAAGTATATTATATCATTGTAAATGTGCATTTTGTATTATCTCACAATGTATTTTGTTTTGATTCCTTTCTGTAAATTATTAATTTTTTTAATAACCTTCTTTTCTACGACTTTTTGATGTTCTGGCGCCCTTCTCGTAGGAATTATCATGATCCCCTAGTGCAGGGGTGGCGAACAATTATGGATCAACGTGCCGTTAATTCTACAGAAATTTTTAATGAGGAATGAGTGAGTCAGTGAATATTAACATCGCACTGTTCCGCTACACGAGGGCTTTTGGCAACGGACCGCGTAATTTTGAACCATGGTCAAGTGACGTGGATGACAGCTGAGCTGGCACCCCCTCTCCTAACTATCACACCACACCAACGGGAGAACGTTTGAGCTCTCGACAGATTTAACATGCATCTCTCCCCTACACGGCGGGTCTTCAGTGGTATTGGTTAATGAGGAATAGAAGTGCCGTCAAATAATTCTGATTTGTGCGATTATTGGGAAAATAATAAAACTAAATGCTAACAACTCAAAACTTTTTATTTACTACGAAAAAATACATCTTACACTGTATAGTAGTAAATATTTTAGTTTAGATGTAACTTAAATTACAGTAATAATAGTGTGATTTCTGTTGTGTTGCAGATTAGATGGCAAATAACTTATATTAGGATTGTAAGATGTTACTTTTAGCAGAATGTATGCCGAATCGGGGTTATGATTAAAACAGCATGAACCAACTTCTTCAAACAATAAGTTGTGTCTGGAATCCGTTTTACACAGACGATGCTCTACATACTGATGTTCCAGAACATAAAACACACACCGCACTTTGTTGCTTTTATTAATCATGCCTTGTTTCTCGGTCCACCAAGTTTGAAATTCTCTGTTACACTTACTACCTTGTACTTAGTGATTTTTTGCTGGGTTAGCCATGTTAAATAACTGTTAAAAACGTAAATATTCTACAAATAAACTTTAAAATACAGTTGTGTTTGCTATGCTATGCGTAGACATTAGCAGTTGTAGTACACGACTTAACTAAGGCAAGAATATAACAATCAAGTGTGCTCCCTCCGCAACGCCACCAATCACCCACGTTTGATCGTAATACTTCATAGTGAACTTTCTTATTTTGAACTAAAATGCAAACCATTTGGCTCGGTGGAGTGCCCAAAATATGGTGTCGCATGCCATTTTTTCGCCATCCCTGCCCTAGGGGTTCTCGCTCCACAGCTTGAGAAACGCTGCTGTCAGAAGATCAACCTGAATTTTTCAGATCATAAGCAATCTTTATGTCTCCTGAACAATCATTTTGTCTCATATGACCGAAAACAGGTTTATTTTACCGTAGTTCTCCAAGGTCTGCCTTCTTGGGAACAATTACGATGCTTCTTTATAATCAGGTAATCCTATATAGCTGAAAATATGTCTATTCAATGTAGGTTCTCAAAGCTGTGCTCATTTAGATGCTAATTCCGTGTCTCCTGACTTTCGTATGTGCTTATGTAATTCAATACATGCACATATTAGTTTGGGCCGCGGGTAGCCTAGTGGTTAGAGCATCGGACGCCAGACCGGAAGGCCTGGGTTCAATGCCCGATGCCACCAAATATCCACCGAGTGCACACGGAGTACGTGCTCGTTAAATCAGTGGGTTCGAATGGTGTCGCCATCTATCGTGAGCAAAATCGTACTGTCACCTTCATGGGCTCAAAGCTTCGGCTAACGACAGGCGTATATCTAGCCCGTTGCCATGATGAATTTCGTGGGTCTCGATCTGACTACGTCAGACAGGTGGCATAAGTAACAACAACAACAACACATATTAGTTTAAGGGCTTCTCTTATGAGAATAAATAGGATAAACTTTTAATCACATGAGTCTATGGAACAGAAAAAAATCATGCTCATTTTTTATATAGGTTCTCTATAGGATTCCCCCATTTAGGTTAATTATGTTGTTCTTTGAATACTCACGGTTCGCTATACCTGGAAATATCTTTAGGGTGATTATAATTAAAGTCTCTCTTTCAAAATGCTATAAAAAAGAACCATTGGTCAGAATGATCTCAAATTTGAAATGAATATACTTGAAGAAAGGGAAAAGCTCCAAAATGTGACGAGGGTACCAAATTGAGAGAATCAGTGGAACTGATTTTCCCATTCAATGTGGTATGATCTTGCCTTGGTGGATAAACTCTTTGTTGAACTGTTGAAAGAGAATCGTGGAAATCATTTTTTTCGTCCAAAAGTCGAAGCAATGATTTCTTTTGAAGAGTGAAACTTGTTTATTGTGCAACTCGTACTAAAGCTGTTGACATTTGATTAAATATATCACATGTAGTCAAATTCACTTTCGTTATGCTGCTTACACATTGCTGTTGATATACTTCAGAACTGTTTCCTTACGCCCTACCGTTTCTCCTTTCTTCAAGTATTTTTAGTTCAAGTTTGAAGTCATTCTGATCGTGGTTCTTTTCTTTCAGTATTTTGAAAGTGAGTCTTTTTAGATATAAAATCGCCATGTGTACGTTCTAAGTAGATTCCCTAAAGTTCGCTTATAAAAAAATGACCACTCCTGAATAATCATGCCTTCTCATAAAGCTATAAAAACATGTACATTTTATTTAGAATCACCTGTTGGATTCCATACAGATATATGTATAGATCCCGTGTTATTATTATTATTATAATTATTATCTACTATCAATTAATCTATAATAATTACGTATTATAGAATAATCGATATTCAGTCTACACAGATAAATAAAAAAGTAAACATTGTAATAGCTTACTCTATAGAACACAAGAGGTTTTTAAAAAAATGATGATACTTAAAAAAATAGAAATTTTTTTCTCGGCTTACCAAAGCAAATCATTAACGCTAGTGTTTAGAAGCAATTTAGATTAATTCATCAGCGTTAATGACGCTTGAAATAATAGTGCTCCCAGTGACTAGTTGAGAATCCAAACTCACCTCCTATGAAGTGAACTCCTCCAGCAAGCCTCTTGAACATGTACCTGGGCTCCTTGAAGGTGTAGAGGCCGAAACAGAAACCCATCACGATAAGGCAGAATGTGATGATGGCGAAGGCCGTCTCGGTGCGCGTGTAATCTGCAAAGAGAACACAAATCATTTAAGTCTAACTAATCATAAAAGTCTTTTGATTTAAGCAACGGCTGTTTTAGAAGATTCTACAGTTTTTAGAAATTTCTATAACTAGGTTTTCTATATTTCATTTCCATAATCAGGGATGTCTTAAGGCATGGACCAGACTGGGTCCGGCCCAGGGTACACCACAATGGGGCCCTCGTCTCATTCTCTACTCAGCCTTGATAAGCCGAATAATTTCAACGGTCAAACATTATTTTCGGTTGTATTATTGAAAAAACTGGGAATTTCGGATATCTCAACTGGCTACATGTGATGACCGTGGTCCATGTGTAGGCCTAGGCCTACCACAATGGTCATCATTACTCATTCAGTCAAAAGGTGGTAGTCGGTCGAACCGGTCTGAGTAATACACATTTATTTGCTTCGGGCTATTGTTTGTACGAGTATGAGACAACGTATGCTATGTATTGTATACTTTTATGAGTCATAGGTGGGGCCTACACTTGTGTTAGGGCCCAGGACCTCAATAAGTCTTAAGACGTTCTTGGCCAAAATCATCTTTTGCTATTAGTTTTTGAAGGTCGGCAAATTTTCGGAGAACAGCCAAGTTGTGAGAGAAAAAAGTCAACTAAGTTATCAAATAGCCATTTAAAGACATACACTGGAGAGGGGAGTGAATAAGGGCTATTGCTGACAGACTTCATAGTTTTGAACCACGGTCAAGTGAAGAGGTATACACTTGAGCTGACACTCTTTCTTTAAGCCACCCCGTCACGCCCAAAGGAAGATTTTGAACTGCGACAGATTTAACAAGCATCGGCCTCTCTACAAGGAGGGCTTTCAGAGACACAAGACCTCAGACCCCTGACTCACCAGCCACGATCTAGTTACCCTGACTACTAGGCTCATGCGGTTTCTGGAGAGAGAAGAGACTATGGTAACAATCACAATCAAGCTCTCTGGCTCCAATTTATATATTTTTTATAGTTCAGTAATACCATAAACTTACGCGATATTTGGGATTGAGTGATAACTGTGTAAGTCATGGTATGATTTCGCATACATAAATACATATAAATTATTTTTATTTGGGGCTGGAGATGAAAGAAAATAATAATTTAGAAGAAAAAACTAAAAAAAAATCTCAGATAACACAAATACAAAATCTTGAACTGAAATTATTTTGATACAGAAATTTCATAACATTTAACAAAGCAGTCTGCTGGCTAAAATATTTTTTTTCCTCACGCAAAATTTCCTCGTAGCATCTTTATAATATTTTTATTCCTTGTTTTGTTGAAAAAATACCCTCACATTTGGAGTGAATAATTTGTAAGCCTTTTTCAACTGAACTGAGGTTTTCTATAAAATTCTCAACCATCATTCGATCTTTTGATTAAACTGGGTCTCAAGAGTGAAGTTCTTTATGTCTTGTTCATGCATTTCCATGAGCTCATCAACTGTTAGCTCCTGATTGTGGGAATACAGCATGTTCTTGAACGTTATCACTATCCATTTCTAAATTTTTTTGCCTGGCAGGATCAACAGCTTCTTCAATCACATTACCAATTTCACCAATTTCAGCCCTTTTTTTACCAAACAAAAAATGAATCTTAGAGATTTGAAAAAATACATCGCGTTTAACTCCTGGTTCGCGAAAGTTGGAATAGCGTAAGTCGAGGTATTACTGTCCTTAAATAAAGTTTTACGAGGCTACCATTTCAGTTCCTTAAGAAACTGTAGAAGAAATTTTTATTTCTACGGCTGCATGCAAGAATCATTGTCAAATTAAAATATTATAATGTTCAGGCTTAAACTTTCGAGCTTCATGAAAAAATACTCTTGCCGATGATACTATAAGGGTTTTATTCTGGAATTCCATGTTTACACTATTAATTAAATTTGATTTTGGTTGTTCTTTTGATTATATAAAAGTAAGCGTTCTTCTTGTTAATTCTTAAACATGTCACAAATTGTTGAATTTTTTGAGGTTTTAAGTGCATCTCTTTTGTATTGAATCGAGTGCTTTCGAACGTTGTTGCAAATCATTTTGGGAAGGTTCTGCTTATAGAGACTTTTCTACCGATAAAGTTGTACTAATAAGTTATTACGAAGGTTTTGAAATGCAATAAAAACAGGCAGTACTTGACAGTGTTTGCTCTTATTTCAGAGAATTTGATTATTTATTCCTTTTCTTCCCCACACCCCTCCCCAATACATCATATAAGCACGCTTACGTGGAAAACGATGGCATTAGAGAACGAATTGCTTAACTTTTACTCAGAAGTTAAGGAATTAATAATAAACAGTACAATTATTCAGATAAGTGTTAATTTTTGTGCATAATTTTACATATGACAAGCCCATGGGGTCACTGTTGTTTTTAACTTAGTTTTATTAATTAATATTAAAATACATTATGCAGTGCTGATACATTTATAAGTGTATTATATTAATGCAATGTAATAAAATGTGTATTTTATCCTTATTATGTCCGAATGTTTTTGTTTGTTTACTTTCAGTAAACTAATAATTTTTTAAACATTCTTTTATTTTTGACTTTTTAATATGCTCACAACCCCCCTCCAGGGGGTTTCGCCTCACAGTTTGAGAAACGCTGCCATACTGTAAAACATTTGTAAAATTTATGTATGAAAAATAATATTGTTGCGTTTTAATACACTAGTTATATTATATTTAGCTTCAAAATTTTGTTTAATTTGTTCTAATTTAAAAAGATGTGTGTGATCCATTACTTTTTATGTGTATGCAAAATTATAAATATAGCAGTTATTGTATTTAAAATTTTATTTTTGTAATACACAAAACCATTTTCTCTAACATTTATAATAACATAAGGAACAAAATTAAACAGTCAAAAAATTTGATATTTTTCGTACATTTTTCTGAAATATATGTCACAGTTGAGAGTTTCAATAACACGTATAAGCTAAAATTTGAAGGTTTGAAATCATGTAAATAGAAGCCTGTGGTGTTCCGCCTTTTTAGTTTAGTATTATTTGAGGTTTTTTAAAAAATTCCCGCGATGAATAATTCCATTGTTAATAGTAATCAGTGGTTATGACAAATTTTAATTTAGAAAAGTTTTTCAAATTCGTTATATTCCTCGAAATTATAAATCATGATTAGTTTTTTTCGTCATTCCATTGTTTCGTTCAAAAAGTATGCGTGGGAAATAGTTCTTTTTAAATTTTTATTTGATGTATCTTTTATTGGTGTTATTTATCATGATAGATAAAATATTATCTAATTATTTGTCTTTTTTGTTCTTCTTGATATTTGTAAAATATGTTTGTTATCAAAATTCAGAAATCTGTATCATACATCAGAGTTTTTTCTTAAAAATATATCGTCAGTATATACAAGGTATCCCAGGATCATTAGGATAGACCTTTAAGGAGAAATAGGGAATATCACATGGATTCAGATTTGCATATAGCAACCCATGGTCAGAAATGTCTTCGTTTTCGTTAGATAGCGTTGTTCACAAGAGCATTGGTGAAAAAAGATACGTGTTATTTATTTGAGCTATCATCACTCGCAGAAGAGTCTGGAACGTTTTTACAAATAACAAGCTGGCAGATATGCACCTGATTTACGGATTGGCAGAAGGAAGTACAAGTGACGCATGTGGTACTCACAGAAAGATGCCCCGAGCTTCCAGATGATTACTAATTTGCATTACAATTTGTGTGAATATGAATTATTATAAGGTAATAGGCATAGTGGGGCCGGTCATGGTATTCAACATATGCATGGAACAAAATGAGTTGGATGCCATCCGAAGGAATCAACGTACTGTGTTAAATTCGAGTCATTGGTAGCCCACCCTCACCATGCCTTTTACCTAGCAATCAATATTCACACAAATTGTGATGCAAATTAACAAACATCACGTAGTCCAGTGCATCTTTTTCGCGATAAAATCTTTCTGCTGCTCCTACATTACCTTCTGCCAATTTGTAAATCAGATGCATATCTGTCAGCTCAGTGTTTGTAAAACGTTCCATACTCCTCAAATGACTGCGGTAATGCGTGCGGTTTTCTTGAATGCTCTTGTGAACATCGCTACCTAGTGCCTAGCAAAGACGTTTTGACCATGATATGCTTTATGCAAATCTGAATCCTTATGATATTCTCTATCTCTCCTTAAAGTTTGTCGCAATGATTCTGAGAAACCCTGTATGTAAATATGTATAGCATAACTATTTTGAACATCAAAGATATGCAACTAAAAAAACAGATATATATATATATATATATATATATATATCATGACTAGTTATCTTAGGTTTATAACCAGTTGGTGTATATTTTTGAATTTATATATATATATATATATATATATATATATATATATATATAATACTGTAGCATCCATAATTTTATATTTTTTCATATTTATAACTCTATTATTTTAATTTTTCTATATCCTTTTAAAATCTATTGTCTGGTTATCTTGCAATTTCGATTTTTTTCAGTTTTGATTAATGTTTATTCATCTCTCTCTCTCTTGTAGAGAAATTTTGACTATATGTGTATGTATATATAATGTCAAAAAATCATTGTGTGAGCAAATAATGGAAACAAATGGCGAATTTCACTCCTCATTCTGAGAAAATTAAAGAAATACGCACACGAGAAAAATCAAATTTAACCCCAAAAGATTTAATAAAGGTTCTTCGAACGCTGTCTGTAATGATAAGAAAAAGAAAGAAAAAAAACTTTCTTGATACCAGACAATTTTTCAACACTCTCAGTAGTGTTTTTTTTTACGTCACGCTCTGATAAATTTTCAATAGCTCATGATCTTGATTAATTTAATTTTTTAGGATCATTTTTGGCATTTGAAATACTTTTTTTTCGATTCATTATTTGCTGGAAACGCATAAAAATTAAAAGCAAACGTTAAGATACTGCTAAGTTTTTGTTGTGTAAAAATCGAAGGCAGACATATTTTTTTTATTTTGGTAATTTAATTAACAACTACAAAATGCAAACTTGGCTAATTTAATTAAAACTTCTATGACAGTTCATCTAAATATTTTAAAACTAAAGAAAATTTTATACGTTTTTTTAAACTTAATGCGATTTTTATTTGTCCCTCTTTCGTTCTAACAAAAATTTTCAAAAGCGCGCTCTAGTCATTTTTTAAAAAATAAATTTTGTTTAATATGGGTTGACATTTTTCTGCAAAAAATATTAATTTTTATCTTAAATCAAAATTTAAAATTTCAAACTATAGAATAAACTACAAAGGATTTTGACGATTTAAAAGTTATGAATATTTTTCGAATGTTTGATGCTCGATTGAAACATATTGTTAAGTTCAATCTTACTGAAATTCATAAATGTCTATCAAAAATAACAGATTTCAGCATATTCATTTTCGTATTTCTTCAAAATAAGTGTTTACGTTCGAATCTACAAAACTTTTTAGATAGACGGCGCTGTTAGCTCGCATTATATAACAGAAGTGTCGAAATGTGTACCAGTGCAATTATAGTTACCCGCAAAAAATACAACTTATTTCTTGTGATGTATTTTATTTGGGGAATCTTAAATGTATTACCCTTTATAGTTTAATTTTTAAATTCCTAAAGCCAGGTAAAGTTATCTTCAGCTGCACACTTTGATTTAAACGTACTAAGTTTTAAGGTGACCTCTCTTTTTTCCACAAGTCAAAAGTCGCAAAAAACAAGAGTATAAGTGAATAACAAGTCCAACGGGAATTCCTTTTAGCTTAACTGTCACAAACAACACAAAATACACATGTCCTGACTCGAAGATGGGCAACTCAAGTTATAAAAAATTGAAATCAAGATAATTCACAGGCATCTCCGAAATGATGACTAAGAAACTGAACACTAACTACCAGGAAAGTTTATCACTATTGACTGAATATACCCTCTATAGAAAATCTAATAAAAACAGTCGTAAATCACAATAAGAGATAGAAAAAAAAGTCTGTAACGCATACAACAAACAGACCTGCCATCTCAACTCGAGATTGCCACTGACATCAATGGAAAAGCATTCCAAATGACGCTAAATACAACTTGGGATACATATCAATTGCATTAATGCCTGAAAAAAATAACTTTCATGAAATACCACCCGGAAAGTACCTGAAGAACGAATAAATTTTGAAGAAGAGGTTGCCACACTCACTCATCTCGTGTGGTGACCTTTCCTTTTCGAGTTGAAATTGGCAAAAATAGAAGCAAAAGCGCGTAATATCTATCCTGACAAGGAATTCTTCTTAGCACAGTTGTCTAAGGCGCAGTAAAGGTGTAAGACTGTGGACAGATAAACTGTTCAAATCGTGTGACCTTGAAAAGATCAACAGATTTTTCCTGATGATTCCTTAGCAGAAGTACCCAAAGTCGAAGTACAGTTATGTTGTTGTTGTTTCCAATCCCTCAGAGATCTAGCGGCAGCTAGATCAGATCCATGATACCGTGAACTCTAGCGAAATCAAGCACCAGTAGAAGACTTGCACAAACATCCGCCAGAGCGAACCCCCAATAATCCAAGATGTGATCGGAGGATGCCGGCTTCAGATTGCATTTTTTCACAATGAAAAGACTTTGCGTCCTGAGTCGAATGTCATGTTTTTCAGATGTCCATTTACGAGTCTTGAGATGGCCGTTTGATCATACCTGTCACCCCCGAATTCGAACGCTCCTCCCGGCATCTTCCTACTGAACCAAGGATGGACGGGAAGGGTGAGCCAGTCTTATCTGACTGTTTTTTTTTTTCTTTATAGAGAAAATTTCTTCATATGTTAGTGTGTAGTCCCAGTTAGGAGACTCAGAACAACCTCTTTTAGCCAAGAGGTCCGTAGCCTCAGTACAGTTATTGTCAAATCAATGCGAATTTATTTCAGATACTGTAGGTTCGTTAAATTTGTGACGGGTCCTAGCCTCGCCTTTCATTAATTATCTGGAGAAAAAAATATTTCTTAACTTTTGTATGTTTTTAAATAGCTCCCCGTGAACAAATCATGATTTATGTAAACTTTAAGGATAATTAAACTCTAGCACAAAAAGTGAGTGCAGGTGTTAATAGTTAGGCTGCTATTAAAATTAAATTAGCAAATTTACTATTTGAAGCCTTTGGAAGTCTTGAAGATAATTTTAGCCTGGGATATCCAGTGAAACCGGACGAGATCTGTCTAGTGGAGTTACATCGGATCACATGCAAGTAAGTGGCATAATTATTTGTCTTAAAAACTTAGGATAGTGATTATAAAATTGATTGTAATTGACAGATAAAATAAAGATGATTGTGATTTTATTATAATAGGTGATCATTCGGTGCCTCAAACTTCATCAGATACCATAGGGTTGCAACAAATTGCCAATTTGAATAATACTTATGGGCTTTCATTAAAATAAAAATTAAATTTGTATTAATACTCACCCAGGATAGTCCGATCAACTTCCGGATTCTTCTGGAGGAACTCTTCCGATGGGAAGAGCCTGTGATTGTGACAGTTTTCTGAAAGGAAGAAAAAATATACTGATTATAGTAAAAGTATGACATTTATACATTTGAATGCATTTAAAATTAGATTCCCACCATTTTGATCTCAATATATTTTATTGTTTTTTATCACTGGCTAAACTAAATCAGTTTGGTATTATAGAATATAACGGGAAAAATTGACACATACAAGTTTTGAAATAATGCAAGATTATTTGATTATAGTTATTGATAACAAAATACAATTCGATTTAATATTATTGTTTCATCACTTAACACAATTTAATCATTTTGGTTAGTAAAAAAATGTATAATTACATGTGTCAATTTAATATACTAAGTCGATATAACAGCATATTATTCTCTCGTAAAATAACAGAATAAATATGCAATAAAAAATATAAATGACATGTCTCATTTATATAATACAAATATACAAATTTTTTCTTCCTTACTTCAACTTCTGTGTTTATACTTACACTGATCGGCTTAAAATTTTCATATTACAGAATAAAACTTTAAAAAAGCTTTAAAAAAACTCAAATTTTTCTGAAGTTATATTTCAAACTTCCATTATCAGTCTCAAAAGTTTTCGAAACAATTTTATAACTGTTGTCATTTTTATTATTTTTTTTTAAAATCAGATTTTGATTGCAATGCAATAGTTAAAATTTCTGATGATTTCCAGGCATATTTCTTGTCATATCGTAACAAAGAATAAGTGAAGAAATGAAAATCTACCCCCCCCCTTCCCAAGCCCTTGATTTATTTTTGATTGATTATAATCCTATGTTTAAAAAATGTAAAATTTAAATGTTTGTTATAAATTTTTATTTTTTAATTAGTGTGCTTATTATTTATTCAATAATTAATTTTTACTGTTTTTTGTTCCCAAAAATCGACAAATCAAAAGAATATGTTGGGTGAGGTATTGGATCATGATACAAGACTGGTGAACGTTCGACGGTCTGGTCTATTTCTTGTATCAGAGGACATGCAGACAAAGGCAAAGCTGCCCCCAACCGAGCCATTTCCAGCAGACAGGTTGAGAAATGTTTGTGGCTCCGTACATCAAATCTTAATTGACATGCACATAGATATGTCCATGGAGTACCATCTGACACAAAGATGGTTTCAACAAGAACATAAGAAAATACGGACTTTTTAAAGGTGCTGGTGCGGCCAGAGTGATGTCAGCACGAGTGAATAGACGCATTTGAAAATAAGCGTAAGCGAAAATGCAAGCCACTTCTTCTGCCATTTTACATCAAGCGCAGGACACACTTGATAGATGCAAATCGATCAGAAGTGGGATTAGGTTACTTTTGATCTGTTCTCATGGTTTCTATTAAGAAGATTGACTGCGGTCCTAAATCACAGACGGCTCCTTTTCCAATTGTATAAGACTAAAGTGGTGTAGATGAGGGAATGGTACAGAGTCGCATTATTAGACCAGTTATGCTTCTATTTATCTGGTGAGATTCACTACGGATGAGTGGAGCACTAATTTGGTGACAGTGCAAACCAGCCGCATCTGTGGAACACCCCACAACGTTACAACCCAGTATCAAAGCTTAAGGCTCCATTGCGTACAAAAACCAATCACAACTTGTTCATCACAGTTTATTCAGGACAGTATGACGGCACAGCGATATGTGGATCTTACGCATTCCCTGATCTCTCATCAATCGAACACGTCGGGGGGATTTTAAACTCCACGTGCAAGCTTTGTCACCACCAAAATTAAAATATGTGTCTTTGCTAATGGTTGATAAGGAATGGGAAATATCTCTCTAGATGCTATTCATACGCTTATTAAACTCTGTATCTAAATGTGTTGCTTCATGTATCGACATCCGTGATGGTAATATAACCAACCACACACACATACAAAAACCAATGTTGTTCACACTTTGTATTACTAGTATCATTTCAAAATAAAGAACATTTATTGTTTATTGCTATCCTTCTCTCTTTTTAGCCGATATTCTTAATTTTCTGACCACTCTTTCTTGGTGTTGAATTTTTAAATTGATGTAGTGCATTTAGGTTACGAAATTAAGCTCATCGATACAAACGTTTAGTTTGGAAATAATATCATTTTTAAAACTTTCGAACCAACTCATATCGAAAAAAGACATTTTAATCATCAAAAGATTTAAAATTTACTATTCATTTATTTAAGCTCAAAATACTGTATTAAAATGCATTAAAAAGATTTACATGCATTTTGAAGGAAATTTTAAAAACAACCTCTCATATTGAAATATTTTTTAAAACATGTTTGATTTGAATAATTTAAATTTTTTTTAAAGTGTAATTATATATCGCGTTATTTGATATATAAGCAATAAACAACACTATAAATCTACCAAACTCTCAGATTAATAACTTAAGGTATCTGACTAACCTAAAATTGTGAATTTTGCCAAAAATTGACAAATTTTCTTATGATTTTATTTTATAGACCATCTTATTAGCTTTATAAAAATACCAAGCTTATTATTTTCTGTTCACTAGAACCAAAACTACGAGTGTTTTAGTGAAAGCAGATAGCATTGCACGTTAAACAAGATGTCAAACTTTAAAAAGCGTTTCACTCGAAATGCGTTTTTTTAAATGCTCTAACGGGGCAGCGATTGCTAAAAAAGTTTTCAAAATAGTTAACTGAATTTTTTTTGTTTATGTTCATTACAATAGTAGAAGTATTTTAACCTTCAGATTTATCAATCACTGTTTTATTACAAAATTTACAGTCTTTTATGTTAATATAATCACAGTTATTTTAAGCAATTTCATATAACAACTAAGATAAAGTGTTATAGTTTTTATAAAAATTCAAATATCTCTTATCCTGAAGGTCATTTTGAAAACGAATAAAATAGCAACACATCAGAAGTGAAAAATTCGAAATTTGTTCATAATCTTTTGGTACAGAATGGGCCGCGTTCATGTTATTTTTTGTAAATTTTGGCCTTCTTTTTCCCATTTTAGTAATAATAATTTATTTTTCTCTTCTTAATTTAAGCATATTTAAAAAAAATATATTAAACAAATCTAAAAACCACAAAATTCACCATATCTTCATTTTGTTTTAAAAAAAAGTTGTCGCAAGTAGTCGGACACATTAACATTTCAAAAATATAACTTGATGCATGTGAAAATGTGTGGTAAGCGTCTTCAAATTCATTAATTACCAAATAATTTGTTACTAATAACACTCTTTCGTTGCATTCACACCAAAAAATATTCTACATATGAAGTCATATCACAGAATTTCGATCAGCCATAAGCTCCGGGGAAAATATTCACGTAGGAAACGAAAGGAGAGCATGTCAGCTACTACAAAAGGAAGTGGAATTGTTCACATCAAGAGTCACGAAAACGGCTGTCAAGCGCCAATGGGAAGAAAGAAGAGCAACAAATAACATACGAACATGAAGTACTCCCATCAAGAGAATGAAAAGGACTTCAGATGAACATTTGAAATAAGCGAAGGAGAAACAATTACAATTATAACAAGAAAAGTACAAGTAGATTTTGACAACTCGAATGTGACATGTGGAAGAGAAAAGAGCTCTATAACAGGAATAAAAGCAACTATTGATATATAGTTGCAGAATATCAAAACATAAAGATGGTGGCTAAAAAATACCAAGGCGGCAATTTAATTTTCGACAAGCAAATTAGTTTAGATTGTGGGCTCTAAGGACTCTTCAATTGGAAATTTTTCAATTTTTTGAAAAAAAAAATATATGTTAAAGCTTTAACATTTCTGAGCATTTTTATACCGATATTTTGTTGGTGCTATTTCGAAGTTATTGAGAAATAACTAGTGAAACTTAAACAAAAATCCTATCTCTTTCATAACTTTAACTTCATTTTTCTCAAAACGACAAATTTTAGTTTGCTCGCAGGATTTCTCAGAAACTATTTATGATATCAATTTGAAATTTCATTCACTTGTTCAAAATAAGGCTCTTCATAGCTTATACAACAATTTTCAAAAAAAAAATTAATAACATTTTTTTATTTGAATTTTAATTTATTTGTTTCTTAAAATTTAAAATTTTTTGTTATAATTGTATTTAAAAAATATTTTTTTCCCTCTAAATTTCTTAAAAATCAGTATAACTTCGAAAATGAACATTTTTATACCAAGTAAAATTAATTTTGTAAATTTTTATCAATTTTGTACTTCAGAATCCTGCGCGGTGTAAAATACTGATTTCCATATTTTTGAAAAAGAGTCCAATTTATATTTCGTTATAACTTTTTATGTTTTTTCTCAAATTCTCTGAAAATTTGAGAAGTAATGTAAATATATATGATTATCACGTGGTAAAAATTTCAAATGATTGTTTTATTGCTAAGTTACATCGGTTTGAAGAAGAATGTTTTTTTCGAGTGCTCGGATATATGTTAAGGGTCTGAGACGCTTCATACAATTTCTATTAAAAAACAAATGCTCAGAAGTTATATTACTTTTGCATAATTTTAAGAGTGGTCTATAAAATTAGATTCATATTTCATTTCTCAATTTCTATTGCCCAAAGGAATTTAATGTTAAGATGAAAATTTACATATTTACTCAATGGTCCTAAGTTACTAGCACACACACATTTGTACTATCAATTAGTTTATTTTTGAAAATTGTTCAAAAATTAGTCGTGATAGTCGATTGATCATAGACAGGAACTCGTGGCAAGTCATAGATTCGAAATCTAATGCAACTGAAGACCCATCGTGAAGAAGGGTTGACGAAAGCGAACTGTCGACCGGAAATGCTCCTGTCATGTCGTAGGTTCTATTCCTGAAACCACTAAAAACCCGTTGTGTAAAGGGGCCGATGGTCATTAAATCGATTGAGATTCAAAGTCGTCACGTAATGCAGAATTCTGGAGAGTCGGGTTCCAGCTTATATGTCATCCACGTCACTTAACCGTGGTTGAAATGTTTCGAAATTCATTGCTATTAGCTCTTGTGTTTCTTCATAGTGTGACGATAACGTGAACGTAACCACACAGATTTATGTTAATATTCGGAAAATTTTCTGCCTGGGAAAAAACGTCAAATTTTGAGTCTTATTCTGCAACAAAAGAGATGATTTTTTTCTCCCATTGGATCTTTGGATTGGTATTTGCCATTGCAGACGTAGTAAATTTCCCAGGAGCAGATATCACTCTTTAGTGAGGCACCATATAGGTCGTATACCTATTGCCGCAAGTAATTTTGACGCCCAGTTTCCTCCCCAGAGGGAGGCACTTGAGCTCCTAGAATGCTAAACTGTACTAGGAATTTTTTTAAATTTTGCCGAAAGCACCCAAGCCAATGATTGAAAAAATATTAACGTCGCATTGTTCAGCTACACGAAGGCTTTTGGCAACAAAACTCGGAATTTTGAACCATGGTCAAGTGACGAGAACAATACCTGAGCTGGCACCCCCTCTCCTAACTATCACACCACACCAACGGGAGGACGTTTGAGCTCTCGACAGATTTAACGTGCATCGCTCCCCTACACAGTGGGTCTTTTAGTTGTACTGGGCTCGAATTCATGACATGCCAACCATAATCCGATACCTTGACCACTGGGCTACCGCGGCCCATAGCACCCAAGCCAAACACACACTCTAAGAATCTTTAGCATGTGGTATAATCATACGACATGAACACTGTCAATTTCTTGCATCATGAAAATCCACGACTTGGGCTGGGGTCGTACCTGCCCCTTAAGCCTAAAAAGCTAGCCTTAAACCAACTACGCCATTAAGCCGAAAAAGAGATAAAGTCAGTTTCAACGAAAGTAAAATAATGGTTTTTTTGATTTAGTGAAATATATATATATATATATATATAATGATTTTTAACGATAAGTATTTTTATACGATAGAGAAAAGGCCTTATATGATGCATAATTAGAATAAATTGTAACATTAATAAAGTCTAAATTTTATTTTCTTGATAAACCGATAATAGCTCGGCCTGTTACTCTAGAATGAACGAAAGAATGTGTTTCATTAATGGTAAAATAAAAATGCCGTGTTTGTTAGTCGTTCTCCACAAAATTCTCGATTACATAAATTCGAAAAGAAATTCAATAAAAACTATTTGTTTGAAAAAAATATTTAGAAAATGCTGCTCTCTTTGTCGAATCTATCACTCTCTTACATAGTTCTTATGTTACAAATGATGAAGTTCGAAAAATCACTATAGAAATATATTTTCTTAAGCAACTCGATGATACTTTAGGATCAAATGAAATCTTTTATTTCTGTCATAAACTTGGAGAGACACGAATCTTACAATTCTAGACGACTTGAAGCAAGAATAAAGAGACAAGACGGGATTTGAAACAAGAATAAATTTCAAAAGCTCACCATCTGCTGCACTCTGAATAACATTATAATGGAGACCTTTGTCGGATTTCTTATTGATTCGTGATGAAATACATCAAGTACATCAACAAAGAGTATACATTTCACTGATATTTTTTGTTGCTCAGAGAACATTTTGAGACTCTCTCGTGTGTCTCAGCGTATACCACTTAAAATCCCCTGAAGTGTAGTTAATGTAATAAAAAACATTACATTAATTGTTTAGGTACATCTTTCTTGTGTATTTCTTTATGTGTATTAAATAATATTGTGCTAAAATAGCACATAATAGGAAATTTCAAGTTTTTTTCTGTTCCTTATTAAGGATATCAGTTAGAAAATTCAACGACATCAATGAAAAAGAGAATTCAAGCACATTCAGTGGATGAATGACTACACCTGTTGCTATCACACAATTAACCAGTTACATTAATCAATAACTTAAGCAAAGGAAATATGCTCATCCATTGGATGATATATATTACTAATAACTTCACCACGCATATCAAACTAATGAAATTAAAGAGGGGTTTCCAAATTATTCTTATGCATACAGTAAATTTATAGATGTATTGCCGTTATTTAGCCAACATTTCCAATGGAACTAACTATCCATTGGCATTACACCATTTTTGAGATATCACCAAATTTGTCTATTTATTTATTTTATAGCGTCGCAGAGTTTATATACGAAGAATAATTGGTTTTCAGTAAATTTAGAATAATCGGTAGAATATCTGCTATTTCAGGAATTGACGCCTCGCCAGGTACTACACCTTGCACTCATAAGGGCATGGCTTAATGAGGAATAATTCTAGAAGTTCAACCATGGAGAAATACTTGCATTACCTATGGTTGCTTCAAGGGTAACGACACGCCCCCCTATGACACACGAAATCAAAGTCAGTTACGGGATACGCATTGGCGAATCCTCGTGTTTTATAATGCGGTTGTCGACAGAAAAAACTGCCAAACTACTGTTTGGTTACTTATTGTTCTACTTTTTAGGATGATGGGAAAAATTGATGCGGAAAAAGAAATCGTTCTACGATTATTCATGAACACAAAAAGATGAATAAAAAATAAGTCTTTCAGGGTTACTGTATAAAAAATTTACCAATATCTCGAAAATGGTTAATTTCTTATGGGTAATGCCAATAGAATTATTTTTCTATACGCCAATACC